>QNGE01003696.1:7565-77892 GCA_008508345.1 Paragonimus westermani | reverse complement strand
CCGATGTGTTGCTTTCTCTAGTGATGGTTACGACGATGACTGGTAATAAGAAGCCAGATGTGAGTGAGCGAATCTGCAACCCGCGACCACGCTTAGGACGCTGGCCTGAACACTTTAACAGCAGTTCAGCTGGCTATCTGTGCCATTGACTACACTGTCGAGATCTGCCTGTACACACTGGTATGTTGGAGATTTTCCGCTTCCGGGAATAGAAGTATTGCTTGAGATCAGGCTCCTGAAACGTCACGACACCTGGCCTAGACGAAATCCCCCATGTTCTGTCTGCAGATTGAGGTTCAGTCTCAATTTGTGATACCAGCTTTTGTCCAGGAACATTGGGTCAGTGAAGTCGTTCCGAGTGACTGGTGTTTGGATAACATCGTTCCCATTTTCAAAATAGGCTCACGCGCTTCGTATACAAATCACAGAAGAGTTGGCCTGATTCTTGTCCGCAGACATTGTACGTCATAGACTGAGCGAAACACGCAAAGAACACATCCATGAGGAGCAAATTGGATTTCTTTCTTCACTGTGGCTGCATTGACCACATGTTCGCACTCCGCCATTCATGTATAGAGCAACGGTAGGGTCTCTGTTTAATTTGATAGAGCCATACTCTCGGCTTATCTTTCGAGAAAGTGTGCTCAGGTGGTGAGAACATCCTGGAGACCATCTACCGTCAGACGTCGGACCGGGTTGAGGCTTACGTCAGCGTTTTACTGACCTTTAGCATATCTGCTGAGGTACGACTAGGCTGTGCGGCTTCTCTCTTCCCATTCAGATTTGCAGTAGACAGGGTAGTGCAACGCGTTTTGGCGGACTCCGAATGTGGTAGTGTGGAGCTCTTCCTAAACACTCGACGTCGAGATAGAATATGCAGACAACGTCACTCTAGTCTGTGAGGGCTCATATGGAGCCCAGAACATCTTAGACAGATTAGGGGCTTTAGTTCGTCAGTTTGTTATGGCATTTGCATCTACTAACTGCAGGGTGCCGTTGCAAGCCTCGCAAGACTACGCTTGCTCCTACCCATTGTCGTGTGCCGTTGAAGGTAGTTGAGGAGTTCTTGCTTTGGAGCTGTGTCAGCGTTGATGAGGTGTCTGATAAGAGTACAAATCGCGTAGCTAAGGCTCGGGTGGTGTTTGCCAACTAACACCATCGGTGGCTTTGACATTGTCTCAGAAAGGCCTAGTGTAATATACCACTATAAGGCTGGTCCCACTGTACGGTTCCGAAACCTGGTCGGATCTCACGGAGGATATTCACAGTATAACCGTTTTTGACCGTCAGTGTCTTCGAAGCATTAGTGATGTGTGGTGGGGACACTGTCAGTAGTAACAAAGTTCATAGTCCTGTTTTCGCGACGGATAGACTATTGACCTTTGAGCACACTGATTTCTTCTCACGGGCTTCGTTGGCTCGATTAAATTTCACCAATGCCAACTCTCTACTTCCCGCACCGTACTTTGTTTGTAAGTGATGAGTTAGGCTAAAGGCGGTGGTCGGGTGGCCGGCGAATGACTTGGGTCTGGCTTATGAGTATAACAATATTGGGGTTTACTTCTGTAGGGTTTTGGCGGCTTCTCGGCCAGGGTTCAGGCCATTATATGGCTATGGCTAAGAATGGAAGCGAAGGGTGCAGGTTTTGCCAGCCTGTGTGCACTAGTGTATTTTTTTCTCACTCTGCATTTTCGCACCCTTTTTCTCGCCTAGCTTTCAATTTGTTCGTTCATTTGAGCACATTCCCCTCTTATGAAGCTTTTATCGTGATATACATATGGTTGGCGGCATCCGATTCGGATTAGCCTGTCACAGCGGGCTTTTGCCGCTGTCTTACGTAGCCTGGTCACTTGATTTTCTTCCGATCTACGTTTACTTGTTCGTGGTTACGGACTTAAATCTGGGACATGTGACTGTAGGCCATTGCGGCTAAACCACATTGAGTTCAATTATTCAGATCGTACTGATTGAAGGCCATTTGGCGGCAGTCTGCACTCGTGCGTATCTGCGCATGGGCGTATTTTGAGCTTGTTGTTTCATTTATAGTTGACTGATTGTTTCACTTGTACCTTTGGTTCGTTTTCATCCAACTTATGCAGAAATGCTTGATTTAACGGACTATCAGAAAGACGACCAGACGTGTCGTTTGTGCAATGGGCTCATATTACATGACAACTGTTCACCAAAGGGTTGTTCGCATGTGTTTCATCCCACCTGTTTTGAGAATTGGACTACCTGTAATGGGTTGGCTGAAGAATACACCTGTCCAGCGTCAAATTGCACATCAATATTCCATGAAATCGTCATTCGCAAAGCACCTTTGGGACCTCCTGTGAAAGTGGTTTCTCTAAAAGAATCACATCAATGTCCCATCTGTTGCGAGCCTCTGAAAGCACCTATTGCGACACCAGAATCATGTAATCACATGTTTTGTTATGTTTGTCTCCGTGAATGGTCACGCGTACGTCATGAATGTCCATTAGACCGGGGTGCGTTTGATCTGATCTTGCTTTCGGACAAAATTGGCGGTCCTATCACGAAAAGGGTGAGTCAGTCAATATTTCGTTGTTTATCAGTTGATGCAGCCCATAGGACTTGGACGTTTGAACTTGTTTATCTGAGCTTCTGGCCATTAGAATTGTCTGGCCTTTATTTTAATTACACATGTTCCTGATTGTTACATTCTTGTTATCTTATCCATTCTACTCCGTGTTCTCAGGTATCTCCTCCTCCAGTCGAACTTCAACCTCTGGATGAACAGTTCGATGGGATCGATATCAATTGTGAAATTTGTTCCCTTCCTGACGATGAGGCACATCTTCTCTTGTGTGATCATTGCGATCGGGGCTTTCACACCTACTGTCTTCCCGATCCTTTGTCTTCTGTGCCATCAGGCGATTGGTTCTGTCCTGACTGTGTGCGTCACGGAATACGATCAAGCAATGTCGATTCTATCGGGGTTGACACTGTGGCGAGGCGCCGCCAGCGCTCTCGATTAGAGTTAGATCTCGTGGAATCGGAGGCTGAAGAAAGCGATCATCAAGATTCTCATTCTAGCCACGCAACAACAGATGAAGATAATTTCAGTGGACATCGCCGATTAACAGGTGTAGCACAGCGGCTTCTTAGAGAACGTGCTAATCGACGTTATCGCGGGAGCCGCCTACTACAAGAAACCATTTTAGATTTGGCTCAGCGTGCTCTGTCTGAAGTATCTTCCCGAGCACGTCAGCGCCGAATCCAGCGGCAGCGTGTTCGAACTCAACTTTCAGCCGAGTTATTGACCGACCGGAGTCGTCCGACACAAACCATGGCTTCGCAACAAACTCTTTGCTTTCAAGTATCTTCAGAAGTGAGCCTAATCACTTCTCGTATATCTCGCATTTCGTTTTTTCTCACCTTTACACGGACCAACGTATTCGACCTTGACTTTCTATCATGCCCAATTCAAAGTAAGAGCCCCGTGTGAGCACGATGAGTTTTATTTTCCGCTCGATAGAGTAGATTTCCAGGGGACTGCTACGCGTGGTGTTAAGTCACGGATGAGCTTTACTATGCCCGGTTGAACTGTAAACAAGTATCGGCGTGATCTATAACAACACCCGCATCTTCCCCTTCGCATGTTACTTCTAAGCGATTCCACTTGTTTGTTTTTAAGAAAACGGAATGTACAACGTTCTTTGTTAAATGTCATCATTCTTCCGTTGCCTATGAAAACCGCCTGCAATGTTCACGAGGTCTCTGCTGAGAAAACTTAGGTTATTCTGTCCCATTTGGCACTGAACACATCTGCCACCTGTGATACTCTTGCCGTTTCAGACTTGGACGACAGTACGGTCTAATCAATTCAAATAGTTTCTCAGTCGCATCAAGAGGTGGCTAATGTGGTAGCATGTTGACATCTGCACTGAATTTAACGGCACGACACCTTGTACTCTCCTTCTTGTTTGCGCATTGTGCCCGTAGATTCCAATTACCCAAGTTCTCACACAGGTAGTAAACGGTTTTGCCAAACTTTTTATTTATTCACTTACTTTGTTGATTTTTTCCGGATCAACAACTGGTCTCTTAAGATAGTCCCAATGTCGTCTCCCATAGCTACTTTAAACCACAGGTGAGGTCACATTTGCTTGAAATCGCCGATAAACTTTTGCCTACCATGATCAAACCTGATAATTTCGTATGTGTACATTCAATAGAAATTCATCTGTGCAGACCATTATGATCTGAACAGAAATAGAATCTTCACTATCGACTATACAGCCAATCCATTCCAAAAAGTGGCAATTACCAGTAACGAACAACAATTCAACAGTTATATGGAAGCGCTCCGCCACATTTGCTTGTCAGTAGTGCTCGGATTGATTGGTAGCCTCGAGGGAAACTCAGTAACTGCCCGGTTGACTCCAATCGATGACTTCACGACTAGGAAGTCTGTTCAAGGGCGTGACCATTGTTTGCACTACTAACGAATTGTAACCAGAGCGAACCGCGAGTGTGGTGCTATTTTTCAAAGAGAGCGTTTGTAAAGTTTATGGGAGCGCGACAGCTATGATCAGTTGTGAATGGTGTTCAATTTATGTAGAAGAGATAGAGAATTCTTAGTAGTGGAGTCATCGATTGGAATTAACGGGACAATTACTGTGGTCAGATAACCTGAGCATTACACAAGGTCGAATGGGGCTCAACGTCTTCATATGAACGTTTGGTTGTACTGAATCTGAAGTGAATAGCACAATTTTCAGCACACCTGTCTCATGTAGGCCTAGTCGGAGTTCTAATGCCAGCTATGGCACTACTGACGAGCTGTAACCAGAGCTAAATTCAAATCCTTTTTTTTTCGAAAAGGGCTGCCTGATCAATCAGTTGTTATGGGTTACTTTTTGGAGTAACGGCTCGGTCGCGCTTTATCGTGCTGACCACCATTCAGCTGATCTGCCTTTGACGAACTTTTCGGCCAGGTCCATTATTAGTGGATTATTTCTTCACTTTCCAAATAACCCTTAATAATTAGAGGTGATTGTTGTTATCAGTCTTCTTATAACTAGCTGACTTTCCGTTAATATTTGGTGATCTATTTGATTCTTTGTATCCTGTTTGAAGGTTTGTTACCTACTCACTGTCATCTTTTTGTTTTAGCCCGAATGTCCGGCGCAGCTCCGCTTAGCCAGCCCCAATCATTACGCTGCAGTTAATAATTCATCTGAAGCGCACCCCACTACAGGTTCGACGTCAACGCTTCCAGCACCGCGAACACAGGTCTGTTTCACTCTAGCGTGTATTTTAAGCACAATTCGGTATCTGGATTCTCCACGGCTTTTTCTCACTATGCCATGCATGATTTGCCCTTCAGGAAAAAGACCTCAAACCGGTCGGTTCACAGTTCCCGTATGGTAGGAAGATTTTGCAAGAACTTCCTCACACATTTTTTTGCATCTTGTCAAGTTACAGACTTATTTTTTTAGGATCGATTCGAGCGGTTGCTTTATGTGCATCGAAGAGTCGAATTTCAGCCGTCGAAATCATCACCTGTTCAGTGATAATAAATTAGATGAGTTGCAGTGATTTCAGTGAAGGTGATGCCGCAAACTTGTGAATTTAACAAGGTGCCGGTGAAATAACAAAATGGTTCACATAATTTCACACCCATTTGTTCGGCGACCTTCGAAGAATCAGGTGTAGGGTCCACTGAAATGTTGGCTAGGTACGAATTCTCGAGCTAATTGTATCTTAGGTGCGACCACACAAGATCCTTTATGTAGGTCATATTACAGGGTTGAATACGCTCATTAGAAATGGCCTGGAAGCAGACGATAACTTGTTCCCAAGCATTTCGTCAACAACCTGCTTACCTACCCTCGTATCTGACTCTACGATTACGCTGAAGAAGTGCTTATCTGCTACCGTTTATGGGTCTGTTCAAGAGTTTGAGGTCTTTCCTTAAAATTTCAAGGAAACCTACCCGAGAACAGTGTACTCAGTGAGAAGGTGTGCAATCGTCGTCAAATTCTGGAGTAGGGTTATGGGAGGTGGATATTACCAACCTGGAATATGCCATTCGACCACACATGAAGTGCGACAGTCTTTTTTATTCATCACCGAAACTGTCCAGATAATCGATTTATTTGTGAACTACAAAGGTGTGTTTGATAATGCTGTTGCACGCATGCTCTTGTGGTGGTGTACACAAACATACGAGTAGAGTCAGAGTGAGTGTAAGGTGATAGTGAGCAAGAGTAAGCTTGACGATAGTACGGGAATCTTGGAGGGTCACTTTGTATTTCAGAGCAGCCTCTGCGCCACAGGCCGGGCCACTTTTTGCTTGGTGAGTTCAAGTGGGAAAAAGATCGACCTTAGAGTGAATGTCGAACAAAGTGAGCATTGGTTCAAATCGGCAGCTCAGGTTCGTGCCTTGTGCAAACTGTTCATTAGGTGGGTTGCGCCCATTTAGTCAACTGCCCAATTATCAGCATATCCAGTTAGTTTGATAGCATCTCACTAATTGAATGGATAAATACAATCCACCGCATTAGTGTATTCTACCATCCCTTTTATTACCGTTCAACAGTTTGACTCAAAATCGAAAAGTGGAAAAGACTTAGTAACACCCTCTATTGGAAAAACGAGTGAAAACTATACCACAAGGGCTCTACATATAAATGGCGAAACGATCACTGTACATGGCCAAGACACCGAACGAATCGGACGACACAATTATATATGGTTGTTGAGTTGTCAGAACGAACTACAGTTTAGGTGGCATACGAGCGTTCGTTCTCACGGCTGCAGTCTGATTGGCTCAGTGGAATGATACGGATCAGTCCATCTAAAATCTGACCGATTGGCCGATATGACATGACTACTTCGTTAAGAGGTACGTCTCCTAACAGACTGTTTCGTGATAGTGGTTACCGAGAGGGTCGACATTCGACGTGATATAAACGTCCTCTAGTACTTGCTCCCAAACCAACAGTCTACTGAGATATTTCATCATCGGTTATGCTCAGTAGATAGGGGAGATTACCAGACAGATTCAAACCGATGATCCTCTTGTACGGAGCCAAAACCTTTGTCCATGAGAGTATCGACCAAGATGGAGCGATTAGGTTACTTGTGGTTTGATAGGATCTCGCTGATTCGATGGCCGCAATCCATTCCCTGACCGGTTTACACTGGTAGTAATGATCCAGTGGACACAGGCTTCAGCTCCTAATGTGAAAGTTGCTGCTGTTGCGAGGCGAACTCCTCATTATCATCAGCGTCGCTTTCGGTTTTGAGCTTCACCATGGGTAATATAGTTCTGGTTACCGTTGTTCCTGACTATGGTTTATGCAGTGACAAAATAGTAAGCAAGGATAAATAAGGAAGCAGGATAGGAAGAAAGAAGACGGAACCAATAGGACTTCGTAAAAAAAGTCAGGAAGTTTGCAGATACAGGCTCCTCCCCGGCCGCGACTCAATGCCGTATCAGAGCGTGTTTCAAAACAGCGATCTGGATGGCTATGAACTCCCCAACCAAGTTGACGGCAACTATCAGTCTTGTTCGGCGGGACGGTCAAGGTTTTTATAGTCCGCGACCACTTCATTATCTGACCAGCTTGTGGTTTCTTCCAACCATCAGCAACCACACTGAATAACGTGCAGTGCGGCAGACGCTCCGTTGGCATACGGAGGACGTGACTCAACTGCCGAAGATTGTGGGGCCAAACGAGAATGAGATTGGTCACGTAATGGTGTGCTGGTCTCAGAATGAGCAATATCGAGATCAATATTTTTGAGTTCACTTGTGGGCTTGTGTAATAGTCGATAGTATGGGCGACAGAATTATATTGCATTCCCTTCCGTAAGCACAATATCGGCAGAGGACGGGCGCTTTTGCCAGCCTTGTTATGTTCTAACGATTGCGGTTTTGATGTGTACACTGGCCACAGATTAAGTTTGATGTTTACACTGAAGCAGCAAAATGGCTAAAGTACATCGATTCTCACCTTAAGATAAACGGATCGGCATCCCCATTATAGTTGATCTAGTTTTCTTGTATCTTCGCCATACACGGTCACATCAAAGTTATCTGGGGGCAGTTAGCTCCACTTATTCGACGCCGAGTAGACAGGAAAGTTTATGACTCTCGCCTTCGAATCACGCCATGGGCAAATACGCAAGAACACACTGGGACAAGTGTAACCGATAAGCCGAAATGCAGTACGTAGTTTGTCAACTGTGTGTTTTGAAAAGTGGGCGCTGTAAACATTGTAAAACGTAGATCATTTCGTTAGTACTACAAAGGGACGATTCTTATCCTTTCAAGCTACCTTCATGTCGGCTGAGTTCATGTTTTGTTCATCGGTATACAGTGTTCTTGTCAAGTGAATTCAGTGCTTTTCCTTGTGCACCACGAAAGATGGAGTTACACCTGTTTCGATGGTGATCCTCGACAGTTTCCCCAAAATCAGCGTTATCTGTGACACGTGATTTCTTTCAGTATGTCAAGATCAAACGTTCTTGAAAATTTTCGCTAGACTTTTTCAGCCCTAACGATAAACACAACCAACGAAAACGTCCAAGAGCTATACCGAATGTTGCAAAGTAATTGAACTATTGATCTAATTCCAATTGTCAATGGGCCGGAGATAAGTCTGCCTTTGCAAAAAATTGGATTTGACACAATCCCGACAGAATGGACTCGATTGTTGGTACTCGGTAATACTCTGTTCTAAGCACCTTATTCAGTGGCTTCTGGTGAATAGACAACAGATATAAAAAATTACGATCATCTGATTGACTTGGTGTGCCCGTTCTTCTACCGGAACAGTCATGCTAATCCGGACTAATCAGTCTAGTTCTGCTTTACGATTATCACCTGTGGCCAATGGAGCCCCTCTGACTGGCAGTCCAACAAGAAAAGTGTCTCTAACGATCGATGGATTGACGACACCTGGTATGCGATGGAGAGTCAAATAAAAAACAAAAGAACACTGGTCAAAATCATTTGAATCGGCCGATTCGTGCAGGAGTTCTTGCTTAACCTTGATGAAACTCATCAACCGAATGACATCAGCCTCCGAACTGGGCGCTGAACCACGATCAACCACGAGAAATCAAGCAGATAAACCTATCGTTTTTTCAAACTGATGACAGACCAGGTTGCAACTCCTTCAACACTTGTTACCGTACTGCTCCACATGTTCAGCTGTGTATTTGATTCGCCTGTGTTGGTCTCCTTGATCCAGCCTGATGATATAACGTTACCCGATGCACCGGGACCCATCCAACATCTCATTTTTGTATCTCGTGATCAATTCCGCGTAGACTCCCTTTTGATTGGTTGGGCGGATTTATCATCTTACTTTCACCGTTGATCAGCCTGACCTTAAACGACCTGCGCTATTTGGGGAAGTGATGTTTTTCGACACTTTCTGCGCGTCTCTGATTCTGACGAAGGTGTCTGCACTCGCAAAATTGTCACGATGCCGGCACAGCCTGTTGTCTCTGTTCATGGCGTTCAAAGTCAGACCGCGGTCCGCATTCACAAACACCATTCTTCGTTATGCTGCTTCTTCACTACTGTAAATGTCTGTGTATTGGGCAAGCGTCCGTTTCAGAATGTTCAACAATATCTTGGTTATGAGTAAGTTTCGAACTCTGATGACCATTCTGTATCCAATAAGGCACTTGCAGAAATCGTATGATTTTGCAGGTTTCTTCAAAGCGGTTGCACATGGGTTCACTGTTTCTTCGAGTTCCTAATTCCTCTAGAAAAATTAGAAGAGCCGGGATATACCGCTTGTTTGCCTCAAACAATATTTATCTATTTTGCGACTAATCGTGCTCGGTTCCCTTATCTCCTCTCCATCCAAGAAGACGAGGTTTTTAGGAATTTCTCCATCTCCAAGTGTAGGTCGAAACGTGGCCAGCTGGTATTCCTTAGTGGCCTCCGCCAGATTGATCAACCAGTTATATACTTCATACTTCTCTCTCCGTAAACACCATTTGTCTGCCATTCACATACGATGGTTCAGGCGAGGCAGTCGTCAGTGGAGTAGTCATTGTGTTCATCTTGCAAACTGCGGCTTCTTGCCTGACCTCATGTTGGAAACTTGCTTCTGCTCGAAATGAAGGCAAAATTCTGCAACGGTGGCACCAGGCAGTGTAAGCTTTATTGAGTTTTCATAGACCATGCTATAGACATTATTTCATAGTAGCAGTAAAACGAAGAAATAAGATTGGACCTGAAGTTCCGGCTTTTCTGTTCGGTAGCTCGACTCAGCTTGTAGGTTGCTTGTTTTAATGCGTGACATGCTCAACTTGTTTTATTCAAGTGCTCGTTATAACAAAATCCGATGCTACATCAGAACGCCATCCGGATTGGCCACCGCGGTGACAACAACTTGCTCGAGTGGCTGCAGACTTCCACAAGCCATTGTTTGATTTTGCCATGATAAGTTCGTTTAGTCTAAACCCTTTACAGCAGGGTATTTTTGATTGATACCATTTGAACACCCATAGTTGGTCGCAACTCGTGTCTGGTCTATTGAGAAGGCGTTTGAAGCATCTGCGGATACGAAAGCTGCAGTCAGTGGTCGGTGATGTACATTTGATGTTAACCAAAATCCTTCGGTGCTCATCAGTTACCAAAACAGCTCAACGAGTGTAATGATGTGTGTGATTTGAATTCGGCGAGAAGTTTTCTAGTCTTGGGGTCATCGGGACAGCTGTTGTGTCTCTTTTTTGACTCACGAGCGAATGTGGCTGTGCCGTTTCTGCATGACGATTTGATCCTGTCTAATCAGACCAGTAGCATAGTGTTGAACATGGCTGCTTCGTGAACGCTTGACCTGAGTTGAAATCTTGGTCGTGGTAAGGCGTGATGTTGAGCACATCTGTAGTCGCAATTAGTGTCAGTGATTCACATGTGCCTGTCTGCCGGTTGTTTTGGATTAGAGATAGCCAGATGGGGTAGAGCAACAGTTTTTGAGTTCTAAACAACTTTCGAGTCGGTTGTCAAAGCGATGGCAGCTGCGTTCAAAGATACGGAAGTTCAAATCAACAATCGTTTGGAGGAAGCTGAGTTAAGCCAAACAAACTAGATTTCTCCCGAGTGCTCAGTGAACAAAGAAATTCCACCATTCATATTCGTTTTCTCTTGTATCCCATCTATCTAGGCGCGACGAAAGCGACTGCTGGTTTTGTCTGATAGCGGCTCCGAGTCGGAGGCTGACGTTGGTGTTTCTGATCCTTTCCCTTCATCACGTCGTGATCGTATGCGTCACATCCGGTCACCGAGTGATTCTGAAAACCAGGAGCCCGATGACCGGTCAGTAAAACGAGCTCGACCAGGCCCATTGGATGAATCAACTGAGATTGCTGTTTCTGATACTGGAACAGGTTCCACGTCAGTGGTTATTCACCCCTCGACCTCGAATGGGCGTCCATTAGATTCGACTTTGTCAACTCCCTCTGAACGCACGTCCTCGACAAAATCTTCTACTCGTTTGCACCACAAAAGAAAAGTAATAAGAAAAAAACACTCGTCAACGAAGGCTGGAGGAAAAAAGGGTCGGAAATTCGTACGCAAATCACGTATCCCCAAAAAACTAACCGCGACCCAAAAGAAACTGAAGAAACGAGTGAGTGAAGTGTTGCTCTTACTGTTCGTCAATTTACTTCACACCACTCATCGTGTTTACACCGATTTAGATCATATATGAGACTGACTGGTCATTCGCAGTTTGAGAGCATCTTGTGAACACTGGGTATCAATGTTTATCGATTACGTTTCACTTCCAACACGACAACCTATTTGGACCAGGTGAGCTAATCACGAATGTTAGCCTGTTTAAGGCTAACGAGCAGTAAATCAGTGTGTCATTCCGATAGTTGCAAATCATGGATCTATATTACAGAGACAGTGTGTAATACTACATCCCGATTATTGATGCTGACAGAGCAAGATATATGAAAATGACGGCATAAACCGACTCGACGTTACCAGTATAATGGATTGGTCCTGGATACTGTTGTTTCTGTGAAAGGAGCCGATGATGAATGTAGTTTGGTACTTTGAGTGTTCAACCCGTCCAGTCGCCGATTCGCGTCACTTAGTTATATTCAAATCGGATGATCATCATCATTCCGTTCACAGCAGTTCTGGATGACCTGTGTTCTCAGACTTATCTGCACTCTTCGTAATCCTTGTCTAAAGTGACCTGGACATTTTAAGGTATCAATTCATTTTCGTCGGACGAATGGCCAGCAGTGGCGGAATTTGCACCTGTACTATCAGCGCTGATTCTGAGTGCACGGTAAGTCGGTCGTAACGATGTCCAACTATCAACTGCATGATCGTGGACTCAAACTCAATTACCGCAGCTGCTCTTGCTCAGATTCCGTGACCTTGTGTGCCACGTGGCACTAGGGTGTGAAACCTGGTAAGTTGGTTAAAACCTAAAAGGCGGATGCTGTGAGTTAAAATTAACCGCCCAGTGCGTGCGTGTTTCTCTTTTTATGGGCACCGAATCCGGAATTGTTTTGGATCACGGATTGACCGAGAACTATCCTCTATTTTTGCTGTGGGTCATTGCTTCCTTCGCTAAAGTTACCTGACTTCAGATGCAGTCATACGATCGTTGGACTTTCCTATCGGTATGGCTAAGCCAGGGTTTCACTACAAATGCAAAGCAAAGGGTCTATTTTCGTGCGAAAAATTGGGCGACATTTGGGATTGAGTCGGCCAGACTGTATAGATGTAAATTAAACCATTACGGTTAAGCTCTCTGGTGCTCTGCTGTTCTCATTTTGTTCGCGAAGTTTCATTTCATGCTATTGCTGTCATCCGTTACCCTAGTTGTGGTGCCTTTTGGCTGAGGTTGAAGCATTCCTCTGTTTTGTGTGTACAAATATTGTTTGAAAACCTGAAAGTGGGCTTCTGAAGGACTAAACCGAAAAACGACTTCGCGTTGTATGTCATTAACAAAACGCTTTGCATTTACCTTTCGTGTGCTACTGTCGGTTAAGTGAAGCGCCTTAAAAACTGCTAGCGGACTGTAGAGAATCCATTGGCACGGTAGACGTAAATGGTCGGTGTTTAGGGTTGTCTCATTAGGTTTGTTTGAAAGGCCCACACAATTTGTAAGCCCAGCGGTTAAGGAGACAGACTGTGTATTTGAAATATGGTTGTTTCTTGCCATTGTATCTCACAGAGCTTGTTATGCTCCTTGGTCTGGATATTGTCAGGTTGCCCAATCCTCGACAGCAGAAGCCACGGCTGAAGTCAATGATCCTGTGGTTGGTAGTCAGTGTTATGCTTAGTGCACTTACACCGAGCCAAGTGGTAGTGAAAATTAATACAATGCAGTAAGGATATTGAGCAGTCACCCAACGTCGGGCGGTTTAGTAGTACACATTCCCTCTGAAAACAAATTAACATCGCTGAGCTTGTTGTCACAGCTCCAACAAAGGTTAATGCAATTTTGTTCGGATGGAAGGGGTTGTGTTCGAACGGAAGCGTTCAGTTTGATGAACCTACCCTATTTATAAATATGTCGTGCGTTTTAGGATCCATCCACCTTATGAAACCTGTTCACACACGTACTAATCTTAACCTTCATCGCAACAGAGGAATACATTGAGCTGGCTGAGAACCACTCGTCGTCGCATTTATCCTGCTTTGGATGCAACCGAGTATGGCGATGGGACGTGACTAAATAGAGGGATACACGGCGTTGCGCTCAGATGTGCAGCTCATACAACGAATTATCTTCCACTACTGAATGGTTTATTGGAGGCCATTATTACATACACGAATCCCTAAATGAATTATAACAGCAATGTTATCCTAAGTAGTGTAGCATCCCGCGTAAATGTTAAACAATACGAGCAGTTGCTTCAGCATTCTAGTGTCTAACATCCGGATCAATCCTATATGCACGCCTGATTGCAGCTCCGAGAAGCATGCGATGTGTCCTGCAGATCTGTTCATGTGGACCTTCCAAAATGTGCGCGCTTTGACATTTGACAGGGACACACTGAGGATTTGCTTCATATAATGACAAGTTTCGATACCCAATTACTATGATAGGTTCGCATCTTTCGTTTGTCTAGAGAGCTCCACATAATTTTAAACTCCATTGTTTCCAATTGCTGCCATTCTGTCGCCAATTTTCTCCTAGACACGCATGGAAGCTGAAGCTGGCATTCATTCATTAGAAGTGACAGCGGTTTACGTGGATCATAACCCGTTGATGGACTATTTTCTTAGTACGGTCTGGTTTTGTGATTGATCTGAGTTAAAATTCTGCCGCATGATGATTGTGTTTCGGATGGGGCAAATTTAATGTCTGTGAAAGTCGACTAGTATGGCGGTTCAGGAAAAAAACATTCCGTCCATGTATACGGGGCCGTTCTGATTCCTTAAGCTGCGTGAACTAGCTACCCGTGATGGTGCATGGAGCAGTGGTATCGGAAGTTGACAAGTTGAGTGATCCTGCCAAACGGCCGATTCATCATTATCACTGGATCACCTATGATAAACACTGCTTGTACTGTACGGTTAGTCAGTACACCGTGCATGAGCGTCTTCCGGCCGGTTCAAATGTTTGTGGGCACGTTGCACTTGACCCACAGAACCAACTCTACGAATCGGTCAATCCGAAGTGTCTTTATCAAACGGTTCGCCAACTCAACGGCCTAACTCTCTCCTACTTCTGGTCACCTTGGCTATCGTCAGTGATGTTTGTAAGACCTCGTTGTTTTTTTCTGAAAATTTCAGGATTTGTGAAATCCTTCATCTCGACTCTGCTGTTTGAATCATAACGATTACTTGCTGGGAGTACTCTTCGGGTTCTTCGTCGACCTAATTAAGGTATTTCGAATGGACTGCTACCATTCTAACCAGTCTTGCTAACTACACGCAAAGTACATGTTGTCTAGTCTTTTGTCTATTGATAGGTATAAACAACTGGGTTAACTTTCATACGTTTCGTAGGTCACTGTAGGTGCCATTGCAGGGAGGCGGGTTAAACCGTGCACCCTGAACTTGCTGTCGTGGTCTCATTCACTCTGTAATTACCCTGTCGATTTGGGCGACGACAACGCTTGTGCCATACGAACATAACTAAGACAGTTATTTGAAATTTTCTATTCAGGTCTGCTTATGCTGCTTCCTTTTTGTGATAATGTGTTTACACTGCACAGGCACAAAGAAACTCGACTAATTCCTCGTCCACCACCTCCGCGAACTCCAGCTTTCATCGCTCGCCAAACAAGAAGCCGGCATTTACCTACGCGGTTCCGCGCCTTTCGTTGTTCGGATCGGAACCGACTTGCAGGTAGGTAGCCGCCAGTTTGCTCTGTCATTCTTCGAAAAGCACGATCTTGTCACTGACTTAAGGCCGATGTCACTAAGTTGTTTCATTCTGCTCTGTGACGAATCCGAAGCCTTCTTCCCAGCAGTCTCATTGGACTAGAGCGAAATAGAAGGTGAAACTATACTGACATTGAGCTGGACTTCCGGCGTCTTTTCACGTTCGATCCACACCGCCATGCTGTACACACAGCTCGCGAATCAGCGAGTTCAACCGCGTCGTTAGTACGATATCAACAAAATCAGCGGCATCTTGTGTGAGCTTTCTATCTGGGAAGGTGATTGCAAAATGTGACATGAAGTGATGCATGTGATTAGGCGATGCGGAGAAATTTCGTTCGTTTTTGAATGCTTTTGTGCAATTTCATATAGTGACTACTAACTTGGTCAGATAAAGATGTGAGCACAATCACGCGTAATCAGTGTAATCGCTGGAGCAAGGAGTCATTCGTAATGAGCACGCTGCCATGTTGCTAGTCACAGGGTCAGTTTACTCTCAAGGAATAGTTCTGAAAGGCGCGGCTTCCTCTAAAAATGAGCAGTGCTACTCAAGACCTTGTGTGATTGATGGATTTGCACCCAGCAGTCGGGTTTCATGCATAGAAAGAAACTGCGCTGGCGTTATGATGTTTCTATAATAATCGGCTTTTCTGTCAAAAAATGTTTTACCCTGTTCTAACTGAAACACAAAATGCTGACTTCCTTCATTCGCAAACAAATTTTTTTGTCAGGTGATTAGTAGCTGTAAGAGTGGACGGGCGCATTAAGTTATCTACTCGGATCCACAGGACAACAAACAGAACGCAAGCATTGGGTAAAAACTCAGACCCCAAGTCATTGTGCGATTTGTCGCTCAAGGATACCAGCGATGTTGGCTCGAACGGGTACTTGACTTTACCCTTACAAATAGAACTCTTCAAAACGAAACGTATTAACTCTCCAGGAACCTGACAGCGACAGTTGGCGACGTAGTGAATCAGGGTCAGGAATTCCATCATCTTGCTCCTTCGAGAGTAATAACATTTTGGAGTGCCTGTCAGCCTGGCCCACCCGCTGACTTCTTTTCTTACTGTATTTCCCTTCGTACCGCATCTGGCCAATTAGCTTTGGCTGTCCACTCCCCACCAGTAATCTTGGGTAACCCTACGGGAGCTCCTTTTCCCGCCAATGAGGGCTGACCGAATGTGGATTAAATGTGGCCATTGCAAAAAGCGTGTTCTTTTCATTGTGCCTAGGACGCATGTAATCACCACGCCGTATGGAGATAGTTTTCCGTACTTGCTCTGCGCTGCACAGCACGGTACATGTAATTATTTTGGCCAGTGTGCATAAATCACGCGGTCTGGATTTTGCCTCGTCTGTCTTGTCTATTTGTGGACTGTTGAAGTCCTTTATTTGGAAAATAATGAAACTACTTGTTGACTTTATTTATTTGCTTTTTTCAAAAAGCCTGTACTTTGAAGAATCTGCAAATTTTTCAGAAGCAGAGGCCAAAAGCAACCAGTGAGTTTTTTCTAAGTGTTGAATCATTGTCCTGAAAGTTTTGTTTACTTGCATATTATTCCTTTTGGCATGGTTGTCGCAGCTCACCACACTTAATCGTTTCCTTTTCACGATTTTACTGTTTTAGAGAGTCCGTGCTATTGAAAGTTTTCCCATCACAGTGGTGAAGCAGCTTTGCTACGTAATTGTGCTCTTGACTTCGAAATTGGGATGTTTCCACCTTGCCTTGATAAACTTGATTCTACTTGGACTAGTTGATTGTTCGTCACGTTAGTTTTCCGCTTCATGATTGCTTGTCGTAACGCCCCATAGTTCTTTGCGTCACGTGAATCATTCTTGAATATCAACACAAACAGAAATTCAGTCTCGTACACGCTTCGAGTGCCACAATTGGGAACGAACTTCAGAGCGTAAACTATTGCTATAGGATTAGGTTCTAGTCACGTTAGTTGTTACAAACAAACCTTTGGTGCTGCTGTGTAGCTGTTTCACTCACCGTCAGATCATCTACCTGCTGTTGACGAGGTGTTCACCGGGGAAGTGAAGACACGCCAAAGTTCTTCATGTATGGTTTTTCAACCGTGTCCAACGGTTGATTATAGACTAGATTCATATGTGATCTCTTTCTCGAGAGCTTTAGTCCATCCTTAAGAAATCTCGCCTTTTGATTATCTTCTTCGCCTGTTACCTTACATCAAGTTAACTGGTAGTATGTTGGAGGCTACAATCCGTTGGTGTGCGTCGAGGAAGCATGGTTACGTCAAGTATCGTTAGATGTGGCCGCTGGCATTGACGGACCATCAGTGGGCCCACTGATTATGTGGTCGTTGGCTTCAAATGACAAGGAGATGCCGCCTGCTAGGACGTCGCCACTATCCACATCGCGTGATGAATTCGCAACCAGAGTGCTTTCATGTGTATGGTAGTTGTATCCCCGGTGTTTTTAATCGCAGACGACAGGATTTTGATTGTCTTCTAGGCACAAAGGTCAGAGTTGCACAAAGATCGTTGCCTATGCTGTCCAGGGCCGTAGCATTTTTACAATAAACTGTTCATGGTCGGAAAAAACTACCTCAAATTGTTCTGCAGTTCTCGCATTCATAGATAACCGCGTTCACTTTTAATAGTACCCTGAATGTCACTGAAAAAACTCCCGCATATCCTCGCTTATGTGCTAATTGTCGGCTCACAAATGCTGATCTCAAACTGTCTCACATGGGCGTTTAACATGTGTCACGTTTATTCTTCAGTGTTTTAACTGTATGAGAGAATAACCCATAGAATACTTCTCCGTTCAAGGCTACGCGTTAGACTTCTGAAACATGGCTTTTCGAGGTGGATGATAAGCTTGCAATGAAGTCAGGAAGTGGAGTTATGATCAATTCTATTTGATTCGCTCTGTATCCTTAATTTCTGGTGGTTGACCGTTTCTAGGATGATCTTTGTTGTCCCATTTGCACAACAGAAATAAGATGGACATGTTTATAAGGACAAATTCTTTATTCATCTTAAGTTAGCCTGGTATTTTTGTGTAACATTCAGGACAGAAAGCATTGATTCATATCTTACATTCAACTTGTTACAAGTAGCGTCAGTGTTGTTTGTAAAAAATCTCGTGTAGACAATTTGTTGTGCCCAGTTCTGGTTGACTTTTTTTAGAAACAAGGCTTGGTGATTGCCACCGAGGTTACACCGTATGGCTCTATCGTCAGCTTATTTGCGGTCATAAACACATCGGAGGGTACTGTACGCGTAAATCGCAACCAGAAAAAGAATGACCCCTATCTAAAAATGCCACTGTCGTCCGGAGCACGAAGTGGGTTGCGGCGGTTAGGTGCAATTTACGTAGCGCTCACAGGATGAGTATCAGTTTCCTTGATAATGTTCTACATTCTAATGTGACAGGATAAAAACGACATTACACTGGTATCCCAACACTACATAGGCATTTATGCTAAGAGAGTTTCTAACCGAGTCAGCAAGCACCAGTGGACCACGGTAGCAGAAAATACTTTCCTTTGAGAAGAAAGATGTGCCTCAGTTAGTCCATTCACCTCCTATTTTGGTCAACACAGCTGCCTAAGTTGTGCGTGGTAAGCACTCACTGCCTTAGCCAGGTTGGAACGCCTGTCTATGTAAACCCTCAAACAACTTTGGGATTTTAATGTGATGTGCCACTTTCCACCCTCTACCTCACAGAAGACAGAAAAGTAGTAGATGACCCGCGCGGATCATCAGCACTGAGCCAAGGAAAAATGATATTGTGAGACGTTAAATTGGAAAAAATACAGTGCGTTAGTTAAGTTGCTCTTTTTTTCATCGTCGTCATTGTTTTTCTGTACACTTCCAGACAAGTTTTCCAGTTCTTTTACCCGATTTGGCTCCCAAAATCCCAGGAATTGCCCTATTCAGCATTTATTGTTTATCAGTTTTCTCTGTATTAAGAATACACGTAGATCTCCGATGGGCTTCAAATCTGTAAGCACTGCTTTGTTGGAATCTGTGTAAACATCCGTGAGTTCTGTGCAGCCTATGTGTCACGAAAGGTAGTCAGTGATTTTCATGTGGCTTAGAACTACTCGATAATTTAACAATGCGCCCTGCCTATTTTTTACATCTCGGCAACCTAATCTTTGACAAATGACAGTGCTTTTGAAGACGTATTTTCAACTTCGATGAGGTTAGTCTGTTCGCACGTCCCAACATAACAAACCAATACTATTCTTTTCGTTCAACGATCGCAATGTTCACATGGACTACTTCGTAGTGCGCCCATTGATCTGTAACAGACAAGCTTAATTCATAGTGTCTGTTGTGACGAACTAAAACTCGCTCAGTCTTAGTGGCACCGACTGTTGAACGTATGTATGTGGCTCGTACCCACTGGCTGCCGTCACGTAGGTTTGGGCACCTCACACGTTACCAGTCACATCACGTGACAACAAAGCTCCTACAATGTTTGGAATTAATGCACCTCTCTATTATTGGTTCGCAGGCCACAACCGTCCACTTCGTCATCGACTGAAACGTTTCGATCGACAAAGCCAAACCTACTAAGTGAAATTGAAGCCAAACAAGCGTCCACATTCAAATTTACCACGCGTCACATGCAGGTGAACGCGGATAACTCTATGTCCCCTATCCCTGTGAGTCTAACGAGTACCGGTTCTGGCACGAACGTGCTCAAATCAACTGGTTCTCCAAGTGTTAAAATAACCCTGCCCCTGAAACCACCTGCGTTAGCAACTCCACTCTCCCAGGTCGCATCGACCTCCGCGTCAGCCCCGAACCACACAAATGTTTTGAAGTCTAGCCGATCTCAGATGCGAGCCGACCAAACTGGTGGATGTTCTGTGTCGTTAGGAAAAAACACCGGGCTACCCGCTAAAATGCTCAACGGAGGGTGGTCTGCTGATCGACTCGCCAATGTAAAATCACTGCTTAAAGCGAATTTGAAACCTAAGCTCGCCAATGGACTGATAGACAAATCAACATACCGGCATATCATAGAACGAGCATTGTTCAAAGTGAGTTTCCACTGTGGATCCGTGTTATAGGTCTTTAGTCTGTTATTGTTTTGCGTCTCAGTAACCTGTCTGCTCGTTGTGACGGTTCTCCCTTTTACGAATCGTCATCAGCTGAATGACATTATTTTCCCGTGAAAGCAAATGACAGCAACTGTAGCATAAGTTCGAGCGCTATATATGCTCCACATGATCCCATTACTAACCGGTTTGTTTAGAAAACATTCAGTCTAGAGATATGGGAACTTTCCGCAGCCTGAAAATAGAAATCCTTCCATCCAGATGTCGTTTACTCAGTCGTTCTCGGGAGAAAATGCTGAACCCGAGTTTCGTCCCTCATCCGAACACGCACTATCCCGACTGTGGGCGAATCTCCGGTCCACTTGATTGTGGAGAATCTGTGCTAACCATTGCGCCACTGATATCATTGGGTGAGATCAAATTACTTGTCAAAATCGGTTGCGAACAGTGTCAAAGTTGTCCAGTCATTTCAAGATGGGACACAGTAATGGTACTGTTAACTCCAATCGATGACTGGCGACCAGGGCATCAGTCAAATTGTAATCACTTGACTCGTTGAGCAATTTCTGAACCGTTCGGTTTTTGAAGTGATATGATTGAATCACAATTGACAATATTAGTGGAAAGAACGTCACGTTTCCTTGGATACAGAGTGTGCGTTCTCAGTCGGTTGTATGTTGGTTCTTTCGTTGTTGAATACTTCAAATTGATCATTGATGTTAGCCACCGAGGGCACGTTCATACTGCCTATTTTATCCAAGTAGTCCTTGCTTGCACATTGGATCGTACTTTGTCCGAATCCTCTCAAATGATCAAACCTAGGCACATTCTTCGAATGACCTTATTCTGAACCTACTTCTGGTTATTCTTCACAAACTCTAACAGGTTGGTTGTTACGCTTATGATCCGAATGGTTTTTACTTGCGTGCACCGTCTCACAATTCCCGCATGCTTTTTGTTCTGTTCAGGTTCAACAAAAGGACGTCAGCAAAGTGTCGGACAGTCGTGTCATTAAACTAGCCAATGAATACGTGGATTACCACCTGAAGCACTCCTACACAAACTCTAGTTGACTGTAATGTTAGATATTATCTCCATCTCAAGCTCTTCAAGGAGCATCTTCACTGCGCGTGTACATACATACCTTTTTCCCGCACACCTTCAAGAGGATCACACTCGTCACCCGTAGTATTTGTTTGAATTTACTTTGTATTGTGTTATTCTAGACACACTCTGTATTCCTCAAGTGTTTTACACTGGATGAAGGTGATAATAGAAAACCAATGTGAAATGTTTTTTATTGGATGCATACCTAGGACATGTCTTTCATTTTTCATGTGGGTGTACCCTTGCTCTCGCATAGTGACCGGAGTAGGAAACAGTTCGCCACTAGTCTAACTGCTAGGCACGTTGCTGGTTGGATGTGTCAGCTACGGTACCACGTTTTTCGTTAGCTCCGCCTATTTGAACTGACACGCTGTCTCTGATGTTTGCGTTTTGGAGTCAGCGAGTGGGATCTGTTAAAAGCAACAGAATACGTAGGGGGAAATTTTATTTACAGCTTTGATTTTCTACATATGCAGATTTGTACGACCACCGCGGTACGACCAGTTCTCGTGTTTCGAGTTGTGCACTCAACTCCTGTCTGTTGTGCAGAACATTTTGTGTTCCGGAATGCTGCTCTCAGCTAGAAGAGCATCTGCCGATACGCACACCGTTTGCAAATCAAATACTGGTCTGCAAGAAGCAAACAAATAGACTGTGAAAAACGACTGATCACTATCACAAACAGCTAGGTGGTTAAATCCTTTGTCATAAATTCTTTCGATCCACTGGGCTACTAGGCGTAAATAGCCAGCCATGAATAAAATCTCCCAAACTGACGCATCTCTAGGGTAACAAAAAAGTATCACAGTTGATGTTAAACATTGTCGAGGCCATTAGCAGCACGTGTTTTTAACTTAAAAAGTATCTGGACCAAACAACTTCGCGATTTCAATAGATTCGTCAAAGCAAAATTAGAGCGACTGGAAATTTTTTATCCCTAGGACAAAGGAGCATTTAGTTTCCGTAATTCTTCTGATAGCCTTGGTTGTGTTCGTCAAGCAAAAAGTGGCGGGGTGCTCTGTCTACCCGGAGTAGAATTGGCCATTACATGATTACCAAGCGAATTGTTCTATTCAATCTTTAAGGTTACATAGACTTAGACACTTAGGCTATGTATTCAAGATATCAGTTATTCCACCACATCGAACACTATCGATGCTGCGACCAACCGGCGTAAGCACGAGGTGGACGGATGATGACTTACTGTACAGAAATGAAGTTACTTGTCAAAGGGTTGGCTATTAAGGTGGAACTCGTCTCCTATGCTGGGGTCCTCTCGACTCCCAGAGGTTCTATGTGAGATAACGGCTAATCGAGCTCACTGGCGTTAATGAAGATGTTTGGTTGGGCTGTCTGTGAAGTAGTTGTACCTGATGGCACGGGGCAGTGGAAGCTGTTTCGCTGTGATACTACTTTCATATTAACTCGGTTATTTGTTTGAAGTGTGGACATCTTGATACCGAGCATTCGAGTACAGGCAGCTGGCTTCAGTAAGTAGGTCCCCTTCATTCCTTTTTTATTGGCTAGGGCTTGCTTTTTTCGTTTTGGTTGTGTGGCAGTTAAGCGTCAGCTCAAACCACCAATGTACTGCCGTCTATGATGATGACGGCTGTAGTGGAACCTGCGCTATTTCGGAGGTCATCTGAGTACTACTAGAAATTAAAATCATGAGTTCAAGTCAGGCTAACGACGACCGCACGACAGCTTAGCAATATTTCCACAATACATATATAGGCGTCAGTAAATGCGTACGAGTGGATGAACATAGAATCAATGCGAAAGGCCACGTAAGTTCGAAACGGTACGTTTCAAAGGTGCTTTCCACCGTCAGTGGCCGTACGTAAGTAAGTGTCTAAATTCAAGATGGTGGCCGGAGTGACTTTTGTCTAGACGTCATCTCATCAATCACATTACTTATAAAAGGGGAGTGTGGGCGACGAGTAAAAAGAAAATTCGAACGAATGTCGCAGCGGCGCCGGCTTCCCTTTGTGTGGTCGGCTACCAGTTCCTAACTTAACCCAACAGCGCTTCATAATTAAAATAACTTATCAATCATCCCGACTGTCATATAAGCCAGTTAAATATCCCAACAAATCTCTAGTGTTTCGCACATTTGTTTATTGTGATAAACTCGGAAAAATTCCACAACCGGCATCCAAAGTTCCTTATTCGTATTTTGTTCACCCGGGTATTGGATCATCAACCCCAACACGTCGACCAGTCGTCTCGTTGCAGCGCAGCCACACGGAGGCCTCTACTCCAGGTGACAAACAAGTAGGCACTCAGCAATGAAAAGTGGAGTCATGGGATATCGAGTTAGAGGACTTATCCTAATCGTGTCGAATTGGCGTACACACCATGTACGCCAATTTTTGTCGCGCAGTTCGTCAGCCACGTCGCGAGGCTACAGATCTGTACTGAAGAAAATTCTAGGTTGAGAATGTCGTTTCTCGGGTTTCATTTAAAGGTGGCGAGTTCAGGTCAGTTTGATAAGAGCCCTGATAATTATGTTCTCAGCGGTCTTGTGAAACACGAAGAAATTCTCGGGAAACGCTGTGTAGAGCGTGGTTCCGAATGTTTGCCTATCGCCTTCTGATTAATGGAATTGCTGGTCCACACCTCTACGTAGCCTAAAATCGCGGCTCATCTGTTGAATCCACGTTCGGAGTCCCGTGTCAAACGGTATACCAGCATACCGTACGTGCGAATGGTCAGTGTCAGACGATTTGGTTAACGCGGGCTGCACAGCCGTAGGCGAGCTGCTAAACATCGCACCGCTTGCGGTATGGTGATCTTGTGTCCGTGTCACCGGGGGTAAGTGGGAACATATTACAATGCACTATTTTACAAGCTGCTACGTACTACACCTATGGAAGGCATGTAAGTGCAAGTGAGACGTGGGAACATTCTTGAGGGTGCGTTATCCAAAGAGTCTGAATGGTTATACACATGTATTGAAGGATTATTACCATTAGTCGTTTGATTGTCTGTTTGACCGTTTAATATCCACTGGTGAGTCCGAGTGGATGACAGGGACTTAGAGCGCTGCTTCCCGCCATAATAGAAGCTATGAAAAACTGGTTCAGAATGCTCTTGTCTTTTGAAGAGTGGTACGGTGCGCAATGGAAGATGCTTCAATGCTCAAGATGTTCTGATAGAATGCAACCCGCCGGAAAATGTTGAGCATAGAGCACGATACTCTCAAACAGCTCATGACAATGGTCTGAACCACATTAGGATCGGATCGGGTTGATAGCAGATGAATGCGATTAATTACACTGTGGAACAAACAAGCGGGCATGAACTGTTAGCATCGTCTTATCGCCGGAGAACAAACGTGACATACAACCTCCACTATTCACCCATTAAGTTTCCACAAACAGTATCGATTGCCTAGATGACCCTTGCTGAATGTGAAACGAAACCGAGCAAACGAAGGATAGCCCACCTCGACCGTTTTCTTTGCTTGGAAGTGCAGAATCTCTAAAATATCGTAACGCACGATGATGGGTAATGCGACGGCCAATAAATCCAAGAGTAACGGGCAATCGCGCGTGTATAATTGTGATGGACATTTGGAGTTGCGCGTACGTCGTGTCTGGTCTCCATCGGCTAGTCGATCACCCTCCATTTACTTGTTCAACAGTATAAATATCACATATTCGTGAACAGTATGATCCGATCTTAATGCGGTTCACACCACGGTATGGCTGTTCATATAAGCTATCCGGCGACATTTCGCACTGAATACTCAACCTTATTCAGCAGAATACGCTTTGTGGTTTTCGACAGGAAACACCCTATTTACTTCACATTCTCGAACAGGAAACAATACGCTTCACTACGTATGTTCTGCCATCCGATAAAAAACATCAATTTCATTCTGATGTTATTCTTTGTAGTATTATGAAAAGCGGCATTATGTGTTGTCCCATACGACTTAGATGCAACCGCGTATTTTAACCGATCAGGCAGGGCTTTAAAAAAACAAAATAGTAGGATGCACAATCCATTCAACACAAACTGACCAGAACAATAAGGATGGTATTAGTTCATGAGATTTAAAAAGCCTCATAGCTTACGGTTCTGCGTCATAAGCGATAACGTTTCCACTCATGCATTTTACGAACCAGTAAGTCTTTAGCGAATGAGATAGGTCGCTGTGCCAGTTGCTTTCGTGTGGCGGTGTAGTCACATCTGGATCCTTTTTCTCAGCATCCTAAACTATGCTCATTAAACAATCACGCAACATCCAATGAAGCAGACTGCGTTAGACGGACATTGTTCAAATGATGGTCCCACCGTACACAACCAACTGTACGTAGACAGCTATCCACAGTCAAATGGTCATCACTCACGGTAAACCGTATTAAAAAACCGTCTACATTATAAGCTCCGCTTGAAGTTCAAATATGTCATGAAAGGATGCCACAAACAATCAATTTCAGACACACATGACCGGAGAGTTTTGACTATTCATGATTACAAAGGCGTAGACATCCCGAGTTTTAACTGGTAGACCAATCAGCACTGCACAATGAATTTCTTCACATTACATTGCAGTGTTTGCTTTTCGTTAAGTGGCAACCCGTAATATGTTACCGTGAAAAACCTTGATATATGTCCGGTTTTAACACGAAGGTGACCGCGACAAAACTAGCCGTGGGACTGAGGTAACTGTCTATCAATGCCTGGACTTTCCATCCATCCAAACTGTCCCCATACCACGGTGTGTGCAGGTTCCCCAGCTGCTATATCACGTGATAGTCTTTCCAACGCATATTTTGCCTGTATGTCATGCGTGCATGATTCTAGGACGAAATTAAGGCACATTCATGGGACTGCCATCGCTTCGTGGCGGTCATTTTTGTGTCCTTCATTAATTCAATGGGAGTAAACAAATAACAAACAAGAGGTTTGCCAAACTGTCAGCGTGGAAAGGTAAATAGTCACAGAAAAAGATTAGCAGTAGAACATTAGTTGGTTTCACAGTGGTCGCGAGATGCACTTGTTTACACGGGTCGTTGCGACCGGCTGCATGACGTGAAATATTTATCACATAACAGTCATTTTCTCCATACATCAATCAAGTTGGAACCTGGGACGCTATTTCTGGTAACACTGGCTACATTTTTTAAGTGTACTGATTTTTAAAACGGAACACTTCGCTTAGCTGACTTACCTAACAACGAAGGGTTTTTCAGCAAGGCGTTTGCGAGAAATACGCTTTCCGGATCGAGCGCCTAGCTGTGGCTTCATAATCTCTACATCCTCAGTTTCCTCAACAATCTCTTCTATCACGAGTTTTGGTTCGACAAATACGAATGACCTAACATTTAAGTGAGAAGGAAGGATGATTGTTACCTGGCGATTCGTTCTTCAAGTGGATCTGTTCTCGAAAGACACGGTTCGTGATGGGCAGCGGAGGCTGAAAACCAATCTTCAGAGTCCTGTACTGTACCTTTGTGACGAACCATGTTAAAAGCAAGTGATATCGGAGCAATAAGCAATCTGTGCAACACAACTCGGGATACTCAAAAATCGATATGGGTCTGATTCATCCTGTAATTAAAGTACGGTGACTGGATTGAAAGAGTAATGAGATCTACAAGAACTATGCAGGGAAGAATTAACTAGTTACCGATAGTCCAGATCAGTGCTATGACAATAATATAGAATAAAAATACGAGTGACCTGATTAACAGGGCAGATTCGGGAAAAACTAGTGAGTTTGAGGATTAGCGAAACTGGTGTGGCGACCCGAGTTGTTTATTGCTAACTATGTTTGAGCTAAGATTGCCGTTTGTACTCCTTTTGTTTCCAACTTTCGTACGTAATTAAACGTCTGTTTGAACGAGATCGGTACCGACAAATATCTTGCGCACTAAAACGTATGACTCCGTTGCATGCTAGCTTGTCGCTCCGCTGTGTTAACGTTTCGTCTTGCCATTCATTCGCTCTCACGTCGACTACGCGTGTCCACAATATACTCCTTGTTTACTCGCTGCGTTATTCTTAACCGGCCGGCTCTGGCTCATTTGACCCTATTCCAGTGCCTCTGAACTTTCTGTTGTCGTCTCCATTCACAACAGCACATCATTGGTTGACACTGATGGTCAACTGCTATAAAACCATGAGAAAAAAGTCTTGGTTTGAAGACAAAATGAAAGAGAAGGAGTGCCACCAAGCCCAAACATTCAAAATCTAGGCACCCATATCACAAAAACAAATAGTAGAGTTGCGAGAGAAGGACAGCATCCGCGAAGATTTCCGTGCGGCTTCCACCGCCCCAATTCATTCGTTATACTCATCACAGACAACTCAGCTGAGAAACGAATACATTCATGTTCCCGACTCTGTAGGTCACGAGGGCTCCAGCCAGAAAGAGGAATTCAGTGCACGACGAGTAAACTACTGATAACCCTTCTCACCTGCCTGCGTCAAGTTACTTCAAGCCCATCAATAAAGTGTCTCGGTATGAGGACGATTCACCGGTATCCTTGGTATACGGCCCAACCATCTTGGTCTACGCATCCACAGGCAACGAATGCATTCATTTAATCTCCACTGACAAGTGTAAGTTTTCTAACCTCATCTTTGCTTGCTTATTGATACCACCCGACGTATGCGATCAAGCACAAACTACCAAAAGTCCGAAAACAATTTGTGTTCTCCAATTTGAGTAATCATGTTTCACAGCTATAGGATGACACTGATTCCATAATCGATTGATATATGCACCCCCTATGTTTGACACAGATGCCTCTTCGTCGCCCGAGATGAGCAAGATTGAGAAAGACCGTTCTAACCTTAAAGATATGAACCCTTACTTAATTCCCCTGTACCACCGTCAAAGTTGACAGCATCCTAGTTACACGAACCAGCCGACAACCTGCACACCTTAGTTATTTAACAACAGCTTTCGTGACGATTACGACCTCACTGCATCCTACGTCCCACATGAAAGCGTTTTGATTTCAACCGGGAAAACCATACAAGAGCGTGCAGTGAGACAAAAGCTTTCGTGTTTTAAACTCAGGTTATGCGACTAACATCAGATCAGCACCTCCAATATAACCCAACGTAAGTGAACAACGTGCAGTATGAGATAGGCTAGCAAACGAAATGTAGCAGAGCCGACGAAACCCATGCACAATAGGCAGCTGATTTTTTAAACCTAGAATCCATACCAGCGCACCTCATTCATGACGTGGTGTTTACTCTACACATTGGTAACGTCACACGGTGGTCGAAAAGACATTCTGGAAACACTGTCCGTACTGACTGGTCACCTGTCCTTGTTTTTATTGAACCAATGGCATATCCAAAAGGGCTGGTATTTTATCGACGTCACAGGTGCAGTAAGTTTGCAAACACCTCGGACTTAACGATATGATTTATGACGTTACCAAACAGCCCAGCAGAGCTTCGAACAGGGGCATATATCCTAACTTCCTTCAAACAGCATCTCATTAAACACGGAAGAGTGAAAACCAATAGTAAACCTGAATATGCTTTTACCACATAGCGTGGCAGTTAAGCATTAGTGTGAACCACTGATGTATTGCTGTCTATGATGATGATGATGACAGCGTTAGAGTAGCTGCTCCAGGGAGTTGGGAATTCTTGGAAAAAGCGCGAAAAGATTTCCTGCGAGTGAAATTGTTTTTAATAGATTCTTGTAATCACAATCATCATCTTGATATCACAATCATCAACATCACGACAACCATGAGCCTGACCGGAAGATACTGTGATACGGGACGCCGCTCACCTCGACAGCGACGCGGAATATCCTGAAAGAAACGCGGTCGAATAGTCTAGAGTAATAATAATAATAACAATAATGACGAGGATACTAATAAGAGGGGACTAGGCGGAAGAACTAGAAATGGAATGGATGCAGGTACGCCATTGACCGCGGCACACTGACGTCTCGGATAGCGTTTCCAGCCAGAGATTTGAGTGATCACAAAGAACTCAGCCAGGCAGGCGACACCTATTCACTTTATTCAATGGAGCAGCCAGGGTCTTCATATTTCGTGCTCATAGTGTTACCTGACAACCACGTGACTTTACTCAACTGTTGGTAGTCTCAGTATGTAACGGCCGGTACGGTAAACGCTCAGCTGACATGCGGAGTACGTAACCCAATCATCGCAGATTGTGCAAGGCGACTAGTTGACTGATTGACTGCACATCCCGAGCGTTCCGGAATACGCGCCGGCGAACGACCGTACTGTTCACGGGATTAGTCCACTTAAAGTGGGTCAATTGGCGGAGACAACGATGGTAAAACACAGCACATCTGCTTATACCTTCGCTGTGAACGGATCACCTTTCCGAACCGTAGAGCAAAACGGAACATATACAAGCACTACATACCCTTCATTTTAGCACTAATGGACGTCTTCACGCCACATATGATGTAGGTTAGTAAAGGCAACTCGTCTTTGTTATCCTCACTGATCTCATTAGCAATATTACAGGCCGATGACATAGTGCTATTCAAGTACGTGAAAATATTCACAGTCTCAAGTGGATTGTCTGCAGCAAAGAAGGTAGAAGTGGGAGTACCCCAGCTTTGAAGCACTCTGCACTTTAAAAGTGCAGAGCGTATTTCACACAAACCAGCCCGGTTACCCATCTTTTCCTGTATGCTGTCGGCAGAAGAGCTAAGTAAGACAATGTCATCCACATACTCCATGTCGATCAACCTAACGTCAGGAAGAGGCTCAAAAGTAAGCTCACTGCATCCCTTAGGAGCACCTTCCAAATTGGCCTCCATGACAAAACTGAACAGGAAAGAGGGACCGGACACCCTTGGCGATCACCACCACCATAAACCATCACCCTGCTTGCAGAATGGGCGTACAGTGATCTGAAGAGATTTATTCATTAGCCCGGAGCTCCCTTGAGAATGTTACAAGTAATCGAATCGAAGATAACCTTTAGGTCTGAAGAGACCACCACAGCCGGCTACCTATGTGAGTGCCGATGCTTCAAGATCTGTCACTGTAAAAATGTGATCAACGCACCCATGGCCGGACCGGAATCCTGCCTGTCTCTCACGTTTCTAACTTTGTGTGCTCATAGTGTGCCGACGTGATTTAAGGCCAGCGAGTAACTTGGACGTAACAAACACTAGACTGTTGCCTTTGTGGTTGTCACAGACTACGGACCGTCTTTGAAAACAGGAATTGCTGTTGAAAAGCGCCAGTTCCCAAATCATCTAGAGGAGTATTACCAGTTCTGATGTCAACCTTTCCGCAGCATCTTTGAAAAGAGGACAGAAGGGATCTGGTCCAGGAGACTTGTTGAGTTTTAACAACCAAAGATCCAGGGACAATTCTGCTTCCGACGGGGAACCGTCTGAAACGCAATAACTGACTATTCTGGTCCAGTCGTCTACATGTTCTGGTTGAGATTAGCTGAACTGTCTCTAAAAATGTCCAGCCCACCTGCCAAGTAATCGCGAGTAACCGGTGGTCAGTGGACCATCTTTATCACACAAGGTCTCACTTACAGCCACTTGGCGGCTGGTACACTCACGGATCAGGGAGAATAGCTTTCTGCCATTCCTAGGTACAATGGCTCGTTCCATGTGCTGTTCGAGATATGGAGACCGTGAGAAGAGCACAGCTGTAGCATTTTTCGCCAATATCAGTGCGTTGTGCCCGGACACAAAAATACCTCCCAGCCGCTTCTCCTCCGAAGAAAGACGATCGAGCTCAGCAGTAAAATCAGTGTTCGGTCTGCTTTAGAAGGTCAACTGCGGCGTCCTAGAGTACCTCTTTGGTAGCATCCCTACAGCTGTCCACTGGAACGTGCGCCGACATAATGAATATATAGTGGTTTTCTGTCTGGTGTTAACAAATCCTAATCGGCGTGTTGAGTCTGATAGCGCACAAGTGACCGTTCACTGGAATTCAATCGAGTGAACATTGCTTTGTTCTGGAACTTAGTGTGATTCCCACTCCAGCTAGAATACGGGATTTAGTTCCGGCATCATTAGAGATCCTGAGAGAGAAGCGCTTGTATCAACAAGTGAATAAGTGTTAGAGTCTTAGACTCGAGTCTCCAACACACGGCACACAGTAGGCTCTAGAATTGAGAGCGTGCTTGCCATAGAAGCTTGCTGACTGACTTGTTGGAGAATACGGACATCGAGGGCGCCAACGCTTACCAGTTGTGTTAGCTTTAGAAAACAATTATCTGCCGAGGGCACAAAGAAGGCAGGAAACTTATAAAGTCGTAGTGGTTAAATAATATCAATCGGGAGAATGATAATTTCTGATATCTCCCGGTCGTTTATGCCGTAGAAGGGGGTTGACTTGAGATACCCCATCCTGAGTCTCAAAAGTCTGACCTGCGAGACAACAGGATACAGAATTTTCTCGGTGGACCCTATCCGGAGCCGACGACTCAACTGGCCATGAGAGGATTGCCTAAAAAGAGGGCGCAGTGAATAAGACATTAACCTTTGATTCTGAGCACCGCTGTGCGCAGTGAATGCATTCGAAGCTACATCCGGCTATTGAGTGAAACTAAACGTTTTTCGATGGCAGTTAAGGTCAACCTTTGGCGATCGCAGTGGTCTTTGTATCCGCATCAACGGAGGACAGTAGCGCCGCAACTATAAAAATAGTTCCGCTGCATGCTCATAGCGTCGTGCATCACTATCTAACTATTCCTACGTGATCAGCAGTGCGACAAGCTGCCTTATGAGTGTACTTACTATTCGTCTGACTTTTCATCTTCGATGTGTCTGACGAATTTGTACCTGGGAGGACCGAAGTCACCGTCAAAGTTGGGAAGCCTGACCACCACGTCAAGGTAGCAGAATAGTTCACCTCTGGCTGATATGATTAGTAGGAAGTATGCCACAACTAAAGAGTCACCGATGAAAACACGCGAAACAGATGCTTCGGTGTTGTTCGGAATAAAAACAAGGTAGACCTGGGACAGCCACTGGGAGGAATCAAAGTGATCCACAGGTTAAGTACTTATGGTTCGCTATCGCAGCCACAAACTTTCACGAAATCTTCCTGGTTACACGAACTCAAGTGGTACTGTTAGACTGCGACCATCTAGGTTAATGGTGTGATATAAGTTGATCACTCGCAAACAGGCGACAGGCACCTGGTGGGCAATGCGAATCACTCTCGGATGAGACACTCGAAGTTGTTTGCAACATAAAATAAGGAGCATAACAACACAGCCAGAGAGGAAAAGCTACGACGAAACGATGTTTGAAAGTATGAATGGCACTAAGGTCTTTGACAGATGTGTCAACGACCGGCTTAGCTCCCATGTCCTATTTTACTGCATCAAACCAATCGGTTGCATTTCCTCTCTTCTGTCAGCTACCTCTTTAGTCGGTGACGCCCCAGGGACCCAGGCCCCACCAGAGATTTGTTGCAGTTGCTTCTCACGACAAAAGCTATAGTCAGAATGATGGTGTGTGCCTGATGGACAAAAGCCCCCATTCGCTCTCCTCCAACGCTCGAACACCCAGAGGTCGGCAGACAGCTCCTGCATGTACTTTGAAGACCCTCGTCACCGATTTCCGCCGTCTTGCTGAAACACGAATTCAGGATCCTAGCTCAGTGCTACAACTCCAATCTTTGTCAGCCGCTTCACAATGCGCGTACAATGTACGCCACTGGCCAAGCCGATATTGAAACTGCCCTAGACGCATAGGCAGAGAAGGCGCTACTTGACTGGATCCCCGTCAACAGCCGCTACTGCACTATCAGACTCGAAGGTACAATTAAGACACCGTTTTCAAGCACCGGTATCTCTAAATTAGTAGTGGCATGTGGTGGAAACACAATGACAACAGTGTCTTCAGGAGAGAGACTGTCGACCCCTGACCATATTGATCTCGTCTCGCACATTCCATTGGCTTGGCCACATTTTACGAACGTCAACGCACCGCTTGCCCCATCGTGCCTTGTTTGAAAGTGGGGGGTTGTGCAGGAATGTCCAGCCTAGTGTTCGGCGCATGAATTGGTTTCGGGGTATAAAGACACTCACCATGGAGCTTGGTCCATTAGGGCGACCCCGGTTTCCCGGCTGTGGTTCGAAGGGCAGTGAACACTCCTGGATGAGGACGCTGTCTGATTTGGCAGAGTATAAGTCAATGACGCTCGTGTTGCGAGTTTCTGTGTGCGTCGTAATTTTTGCTTTTTTATCCCCCTACGTGCACATCTTGTTTACTTTAAACGAATTTCTCACATTGTGGCACGTTTGCCCCTGCATGTGTTCATCGCGCATTGAATATATGGATGGCTGAAATGAAACACACTTGGAAAATAAAACTGCAGTGGTTAGCACCTGCACTTCCCTACTCTCGTATCAGTCGGCTTCAAGCGTGGCAGTGCACGACGTTTCACCATCACAGCAAGAAGAAACTGTGTAGGTGAACAACCTACAAAAGATTCCCCGGATAAGTTCGTTGACAGCCGCATGTAGGGGAACCAATGTGACTAATAATGAGCAACGTTAGTAAAAGAAAACGGCCCAGGTAACAGTGTGATTCAGAGAGGCCACAACAGCCGAGATGGTAATGCATCAAATATTTGATGTAATCTGCAGGACCAGCAATGGAGTGCCTTTAGGACGAACGCTGTTATAACGAAGAAAAGATGTGATTCCGGATTGCCCTCATAATAGGCAGTGGGCCGACGTGCTCAACAAAGCGAACGTCTTTATAACGACTTTCATTATAACAAATAACTCACTCATGCCTGTCCAATTTTGTGATCGCAATAAGGAACTGTCCATGGTAAGCCACAGCAGAACGAACCTCAAATCAATAACACGTGCCAACGGATACGGGCTCGTGATCATAATTCGCTAATCCTGTAACACGGTTTAAGTTGGATTTATCATGCGCATAACTCTTAGTAGGTTTGCCTAGACAAAATGTTTCAATTATCGGGGTCAAAGGAATGACCAAACGAAGGTCAGTTAAAAGAGGCTCAAGGATCACTTGACAGAGTGAAAAGTGGTGTTAACCGCAATCGTTACTCCGAATAATCGTACGATTAATACTCTTCAGTCGCGTTTGTTAGAAGAACGGGTAGTGGCAATGTGCCCCAGAGATTATAAGCCGTACTTAGAGATGTTAAAAATCGTTGGTGGATTTGTACCACGACCTCAACTGCTCATGAGAACGGTTGTAGGCATGTTTGTGGTCATGTGTACGAGTGACCTGACATTTCCTGCTACCTTTACATGGTGGTTAGGTTTGAGTGTTAACCCAAAGAGAATGCTGACTGGGTTCTACTAGGTTCAGCCACATCAGAGGCTAGAGCAAAGTAGTTGCAAGTAGTAACAAGTAGTTACACTCATAGGGTTGTACGTCGTACAACCGACAGCGTGAGTGTTCTGATATAATGAGGTTTAATCCGATAAACATAGAGTAAAAGCATATTTACAGTCGCAACACTGCTGTCTCCCAAATTTGAGAGGAAAGAATTAAAAAAGGCTTCAGACAAAAAGGACTCCTATCGTCAAGCGGTTAATGGTAACCGCGGCGTCTTATTCTGTGTAGTTGAAAAACTTAGTAATTATCGGAAGCTCGAATTAGTTTTGAACACCTTTACCGCACACAGCACCAACAGGTACGAGACCTCAGTATCGTAGTTACCGTGTTTCTGAACCAGATCAGCCCTTCACTGCGGAGCGAGTCGAACCGCTGAGTCACTGGATCCAGATAACGTGCCTCCCCCGAAAGCTCCATTCTTGCACAACAGCTCAGTTCATCTGTTCCAAGCATCCTGGTGGCTGAAAAAAATTTGCCCGCAAGTCCAAACTAACCCAGTTTTTCGTTAATCGGAGACTGCGATGGTTGGTAATGGGGTACTGATCCACTTGTTCAAACACAATCGTGGTATTTACGCTGCTTGCGTTTTGAGAATTCTGAAGATCACTGTAAGATCACCTCTCATCCTTCTCTTTCCCATGCAATATAATTTTAGCTCCTTTGGTCGGTGATGACGGAGCCTGCCTTTAGAGCCTATCACCATTCGAACTGCAATTTACTGTTATCTCAATGCGCTTGAAAGCCTTACGCATGCCACTGTCTGCATGCAGTAACCTAGACATAGCCGAATTATGGCTTTGTACGGTGGTTAAAATACTTCCGGTCGTCTGTTGAAACAGCTCAATGGAGGCTTTGTGAACAGCCACTATGCGTTGGGTTGAGGGTTTGAAATCACTTTTGATCAACGTCTCCAGGCCTTTTCCGTAAACTTAATGATGAATGGACCTTCAGGACCAGGTACTTCTAAGGGTTTGGAGCTACCAGCTACGATCCGCCACTTAGAAGCAGTAAGCGGGTCTGAGAGACTACTCTGTTACTGCCTCCAGACCTTGTGTTAAGGCGTTCGGTTCGGTTAACTTGCCATGCTAACAACTGCGAATATAATGCAAGGGTTAATAAACTTCGTCATAGAATCCTTTGCGAACATTATAAAAGGGAGAGGACCCAAGATGGATCCTTAAGGCACACCATTGTGGGCTGTGCCTACATCATAGTCCGTTTTCAACCTTCACAATAAAAACCCTCCTACACAAGAAACCCTGCACCCAACCAATCACTCGGTCGGGAATAATAAATCACCCTTTTTCTCGATTGTGAATCTATGACCCCTTAGACTTCGGTCATATTGCATCGCAAACAAACAAGCAAAAGGAGTTGTGTCAGCTTGATAGGCAAATTTGCACATTTCGATAAGATCTCTTACTTTCTGTCGTTCAAGCGAAGATAATTTCAGCGACTTTAGTTGGTCTTAGTGGTTTAGATCTTTCATACTCCATATCGTATATGTGGCGAGTTGTGTGCTTCTTCCAGAACAGCAATGTCCTTTCTGAGATGCGATGACCAGGATCAATATTCCTAATGAGGACGAACTATGGCCTGGTGAGTTCTCAGATTGAAGTCTGAGAGACTTAGTTCTGACAGTAGCCTCCAAAAAATCAAAGATTTTGACTGCGGTGGCGTGACTCGAGTCCGCTTATTGTCCTATCTGTTTAGATCACCAAAGGCGGTTGCTTATCAAAAGCGGGGTATCTAGACAGTCTCTTGATTGTTAGCTGATAAACCGGATGGACCCAATATTGATGGTATGACTGATCGTGACTTCGTAACTGACGCAACGTATCCACAGAACCACTTAGAACAGTTAGCAATGGCTTCTGTGAGATATAGATTTTGATGACCGCGACAGTCTGCTCTCACTGGTTTTCCGCACATGGTTCGAACATTTTTGTGGTGCTTTCTTCGTCTATATGAGGTGTTTCGTATAAGGTTTCAGCCGGAACTTACTTTTGTCCTTCCAAAGGGGCAAGGAAGATACAACATCCATGATCACTTCGTTCAACCTGTCAGAAGCATAGTTACAACGTTCTTCGGGAATGGCAAATGTTCCAGTCGGTGGCCATAGCGTTTCCGTTAAACACTTTCAGATCAAATGGAAGTCGGCCGGACGAGAGTTTCGATGAATCGGGTTAGGGTGTTGATTAACCACAACGTCGTGGATCTTCCTGAAACGGAGAACTACCTAGTCGTCGGCGCTCGAGGGAGCACTCATCTCAGCAGCATCCACTATGTATTGTTTGGTAGTGAGGAGTAAGTCCAAATGAGATGGGCCGTGCACCTCTGTGACGAATGGATTGCTGTATGTTTTATCCGGCCGACCTTCAACGTGGTCTTAGAACTCTCCAGCCTCTGCACCAGAAGCCCCTTCGCTCACGAAGTTACTGTTTGGAAGGTTGGAATCCCCGGTTATTAACACCTGATTGTTTTTTGGTGCAAATGCCCTGCAGATAACTATGTGTTGAGCCTGGAGCCATCCTGTTGATATCAGAGCTGGTTTGTACACTGTGCCAATGGTCAAGCTGATCGAATGAGGGGCAGCCACGTCTATCTAGAGAGACTCAGACAGGACCAGCAGGTGGAAGTCTCGTAGTCCTAGGCCCCTGACACTATCTGAAACGCAAATCGCCACTCCTCCTCTTCCGCTGACTTTTTCAATGGGCACGATGTGACAACCTGAGATGTCGACTTCCTGATCGGAAGCTTGGGGGTTGGCCACGTCTCAATAATGCTGATGGTCGTAGATTTCTTTGACTGAGCGAGTTCCCTTAGCTCTAAAAGCTTGCTTTTCATGAATAGCGCATTAGTGCACATGTAGCACCAAATGGGAATACAGTGTCAGTCAGTTAGCTCAACCCCTGTGGGCTCGGCATCTGCAAGGTTTTTGAGACCGTGGAATCACTTGACGGAGGTTAATTGAGCGGCAATTCGTCGACATGGACTCCAGAAGGTTTAGCAGGTGTATTTGTTTGGCCTCTAAAGCGTTACGGTCTAGGACAGTCTTGATGTATCTTAATGTTGTACATCAGAGCGCTACTCCTTGTTTCCCATGACTGGAGAAGCTTTGATAGCATCTCTTCGCTAAGTAGTAGGATCCTCAGTTTGAGTGCTTGGACAGAGGTCGGATATGTAGGCCTCAGTAGTTGACAGATGGACCGGGACGTACAATCTCCCACTTTGAGAGAAAGTCTACTGCACATGAATTTCCACTAGCCAATATCATTCTCACGTGCCGCGAGGCTGTTGGTGTTACGCAACTCGGGTATGCCATGGGGCACAAAGCTGCAAGCACGACCAAACGGGGGCACAAGGTTGTGGTTGACTAGTCTTTGCATTTCCCTAATGGCTCACGGGAAGCCATGCTCGGTCCCCATAGGGCCTCCACGATGTGACGGAGAAAATGAAGGTCTCAAACGTACACCTTCAGCATCCCGGAAGTTACCGTCAGTAATGGGGGTAAGGCGGGGTTGTCCATCACCAGTGAGTTTGCACAATCTACGGAGCGCAGTTTTGCCGCTTGGCTGAAGCTGGAATGCTTCGTAAACATTCCGTCAGTGGATGAGGTAATCTTGATCCTTGAGAAGTGAGTGGTGCCCACTTTCTGGTGCGTTATACAAGAGATTCTGCCATACGATTTTGGGGAAGATATCCTGACATTGAGTGTTCGTCCATTCCGACCTGGTAGTTAAAGGAACTGGCTGCGACAAATGTGCTAGAGGGGACTAGGCGTCTACTGGTGGTAGCAACTTGTTGTTATAACATATCTCGGGTTTCCGTTTGATGGCTTGGAACTGCACCGTTTCGATGAGTTAGCTCGTAGCGGTACATAGGTGGCAAAATGGTACGAAACCCGCGCGACAGACGGCGGGCAGTGGAAAAAATTCGCGAGCAGCGCTTTCTTGGCCCTTCCAAATATGGTGATTTCATTACAACCAATTGCATTATTCGTTTCCAACACTTTCGAGGTTTCCCAACCCCCCTTAACTAATTTTCAAGACATCCGAGGAAATAAGAACTATATTGTTTTTTATATCATTATCTATTAGGCGCGTCCACATATTCCGCCACCGAATCCGTCCCCCACAAAAGTCACAACCGCTTTACCGCCAACCTGATTTCTTCCATATGACGCACCGAAGATCGTAGTAGACAAAGGAACAGAAAGGAAAATTACATGACAAAAATATTGCGACGGTGAATCAGAAACGGTCTACCTCCGTAAACAATCGAGACAAAGCAAAAGTGAAACAGTACTTCTTCCAGGCATTACAATACTACAGACATTTGCTAGTTCGTAAGGGTAACCTGAATATGCCCTCCTCAAATTGTACGAAATTCGAGTCATAACAATACGAGTTTTATGGGTGTGTTTGAAATCCCATATCTCCGGAAATACGGATAGCATTTAGTAGCGTAAGTAATGGTCATTATCCAATTTACGGGAGGTGGCGCGTTAGCTTCAGCGATGAAGTTTTCGACGGCTGGTTGTTCGGCATCCACCGTCACTGATTGAGGTGGATTTCGGGAACGGGGTAACTAGCTCAACAGGCACCGCAGTAGCGGAGAGCGGGCGGTGCTGTCTCTCAACCGTTCATAAAGGCCTAAAGAGAATTCTCTGTCACACTTGCAGTGTGTCCAGGACCCAGAAATCGGAAGCCAATGCTTCATTGTACCGGCCGACCACTTTTAAGTGTTCTACAGGTATCTATATGTGAAGTGTTCGCGTGACCCGCCAGCGTAAATGATAAACAGTTTTTTTACACAGCAATTCGGGACCAACGATGCGTGTAAATGGGGAAATCGAGGCGAGTTTAATCCTGATTGAGGTGAGAGATAAATTAAAACAGGCTAAGGTGTTGAACACCAATACTTCTTGGGTTAAGGGCTAATGACAAATGGTCTACGGATGGAGATCTGGTTAGTTCAGGTTCAGTCCGCATAGGACGAGGTGGCTACTACCAATCGAATATTTGTGCCGGAATGCCAGAAGAGTTCCACAGCTGCGGCTGTCAAACTTGAGAAGGGATTTACACACTTTTCGTGTTCCGGTTTTCGAGTTCAAAGCCCGTCTTGATCACCCAATAATCTATGTAGACAAAAAAAGCGGAGGAAAGAAACATGTTTCTTTCTTCCTTCCCGCGATGCACAACGAACCCCCAGTAATTGCCCAAATATATGGTATTCAGTGTACGCTTACTTCAGACTATTAGCAGGAGGGGCTTCAACCATGATAGACAAGATCTTGTCTTGTTTTTCCACAAACAGGCAATGATGCACGCACGTGAGAGGGTATCAGACAACCCTCTGATTACAATTCCATTCTTTCTTGAGTGGGATCACCAGAATAGTACATTTATGGTGACCAGCGATCGTTTGGCTTCTCTAAGGATCCCGGCTACAACTGTACTTTATTACCTGTCTGTTTTGTACGCATGCTTCTGTGTACGCTTGCTATAGGAGGCCTGATATGAACTAAGTGACATTTTCCTCAGCCGTTGTAGCGACCCTATTTGTTTATTGCTAACTACGTCGAAGTTACAGTTAGCACTTGTACTCTTTCTCCTCCTCATATTTTGTATGCGCTTAAACGTTTGTCTGAACGTGTATGGTTACCGGCATATCACCCGCGCACTCGAACGTTTCTGTTCACCCGCGCACTCGAACGTTTCTGCTCCGATGTCTGATCGTTTGACNCCGATGTCTGATCGTTTGACGTTTTGCTGTACAAACGTTTCATCTCGCTCTCGTCGCCAATACATTTCTTGTCAACTCGTTGAGCTGTTCGTAACTGACCGACCATAGCCCGTCTGAACTATACACCGTGCAAATAATTGCACGCAGCGAATTTTTGCTCCTTTCCTAACCACAAATCTATTCTTTCAATATTCAAGGTCATTCACCTGGACATTTTCGAGTGCTGTATAACGCACCCGAAGTTTCCACGCAGTTCTCACTTGGCGCGCTCTTAAGTGTGGCCGAGTGGGCTGTGGCCCATCTCGTGCTTCTTTCTTCTGTTGGTTGCAGCCATCGTGCCCTAGAACTAACTGCTTATCAAATTTTCTAACATTGGTGAAAATACACGGTTTGTTTCCAAACCCTGACGCGTTCTTTCAATTCGATGCCTGATGGGACTACGTTGCGACTGCTCTTCAGGAAAGGCGTTTAACATTGTTAGCGGATGAGGGTTGAGCACATACCCACCACACATTCTCGTAGGTATGCTGCCACGGACGTATATGGTCCGCGGAACAAATACGTTCGTGGCAGCAAACCCAGTTCTCGGAAGGTGCGCGCACCTTAACACACTGAATGACTCTGAAGCCCAATATCCTCTTGGCAGCTGGTAACGCACCCGAAGTTTCCACGCAGTTCTCACTTGGCGCGCTCCTGAGTGTCGCCAAGTGGGCTGTGGCCCATCTCGTGCTTCTCTTCTTTCTTCTCTTGGTTGCAGCCATTGTGCCCTAGAACTAACTGCTTATCATATTTTCTAACATTGGTGAAAACATACGGTTTGTTTCCAAACCCTGACGCGTTCTTTGGGTTCGATGCCTGATGGGACTACGATACGGCTGCTCTTCAAGAAAGGCGTTTCAAACTGTTAGCGGATGAGGGTCGAACACATACCCACTACACATACTCGCAGGTATGCTGCCACGGATGTATTTGGTCCGCGGACCAAGAACGTTCGTGGCAGCAAACCCTGTGCTGGGAAGGTGCGCGCATTCGGTGATCATAAGAGACGGACGTACGCATGCGTATGTAGGTCACATGTATTGTGCTCATCCGCCGGTGTTCGAGGGAGGGCCAGCGGTCAAACGGGATGCTCAGCGTATTTCAACGCGAACAGGAACACGGATGGCGAATTTCGGGTAACGAAATTCGTTATGTTGCACAATCATCCGTGCGATGTGATTGATGCGAAATACGAGGCCTCAAGGCGTCGCCTCGCCGATGAAGAAATAAGAGAAATTCGACCGTGGTTGCTCAACGGCACCGTGTCCTTCAACATCACCCAATACATCCGGGAGCACTTCGACAAGAAGACAACGGCGAAGAATGTATGCAACCTGTGAGCACGTTTGTTCGCTAAGAGAAACACCGTTGGCTACCTAGGTCGTTTGCACGCCCAACTGAACACCACTAGTAAGTGTTATTATAACGTAGATGATGATAATCGATTGACACTTTATGTTCATGAGTAAGGAGCAGATAGAATTTTGTCGGCGCTACCCCGAAGTTATCGGTATAGACGCCACTTACAGGAGTTGTAAGGAACGATATAATTTGTTTGTTTTAGTTGTTGTAGATGCTAGTGTTGTGGGCTTACCGGTGTGCTTCGGCTGGCTTGCAAATGAAACTACGGTAGCCATCGCCGTGTTTCTCCAGCAATTCCTTCTCTTCGTGGAAGCGGTGGAGACAAGAACAATGATCATGGACGACAGCGCGGCCATTCAAGTTGCAACTACGCAGGAAATGCCGCACGTCAATCAACTACTGTGCTGAGTGCACATATTGCGGAACGTGCGCGACAGACTTCCAACGGCACTGTGAAGAAGTGGTTCCTGGTTGCAATGTTGACGCGTAACCGCTGGAGGTACGCTGCAGCATTAGCTATTATGCAGGCCACTGACCCGGCGTTCTACAATCAGTACCTGATGACCAGGCTGATAAGGAGACCTGAGAAATGGACCAACAGCCGCAGCCCCAAAATCCCTACATTCGACCGGCGAGACAACAACTTCGTAGAGGCGACTCATCATTTCATTAAACGACACAACTTGAACGCCCAGATAAGAATCTGGCAGGCCATAGAGCACACCACAGCCGTTTTCGACCATATAATCAACGACCACCAGGCACAGCTCGTGTATGCCTACCGCTCATACCCGCACATCAATAATCGTGCTGAGTACACGAGGTTGAGTTGCCGTTTGGTTTCAATTTGGCTTTGGTTCATTCATCGTAGCAGGTGCAACTGTGTTCGTCCTTGGACGTTTCGGTGCCCGAGTGCACTGAATGAATTGAACGTCCTGGAAATCAGTCGCGGTGGCCGGTGTAGAAGCTGTCGGTTGCGATGCGACTGCAGGTAGCGTTTCCTCGTCACGTGGACTGTCCGGAAGGTCCAAGGTGACGATAGAAACGTTGTTCGTGTCCACAGACGAACTTGCAATCGGGTAGGAGTATAGTGGCAATTGGCTACGGCCACAGTTGCGCAGAAATTCTCGAAGCTCCTCCAGAAGCTGGTTGAACGTCATATCATCCAACTGTCTTCTTGCCATCATTCCCAGTTCTGTGAACGCTGCCACCCCAGAGTATCTGACGTAGGTTTTCCTGGAAGCCTCGCACTTGGCAGCGGGGATGTCCAGAATTCCATTGCAGCTTCTGGTCCATCGAGGAACGACAAGGGATTCCTCCAGATTCCTGCCAAAAGTTTGATACGCATGCAGGGAGTGCTTGCATGGTAGAAGGTACTTCAATGCAAAAGGGGCAATCACAAGCCCACGTTGTAGGACTAACGTTGTACGTCCGTGTGAGAGGTCAGGTGACACCCGTCGGCTACGTTTTCCGACATCAGCTGCATCACCTTAGGGACCAAACGGCAACTCAACCTCGTGTACTCAGCACGATTATTGATGTGCGGGTATGAGCGGTAGGCATACACGAGCTGTGCCTGGTGGTCGTTGATTATATGGTCGAAAACGGCTGTGGTGTGCTCTATGGCCTGCCAGATTCTTATCTGGGCGTTCAAGTTGTGTCGTTTAATGAAATGATGAGTCGCCTCTACGAAGTTGTTGTCTCGCCGGTCGAATGTAGGGATTTCGGGGCTGCGGCTGTTGGTCCATTTCTCAGGTCTCCTTATCAGCCTGGTCATCAGGTACTGATTGTAGAACGCCGGGTCAGTGGCCTGCATAATAGCTAATGCTGCAGCGTACCTCCAGCGGTTACGCGTCAACATTGCAACCAGGAACCACTTCTTCACAGTGCCGTTGGAAGTCTGTCGCGCACGTTCCGCAATATGTGCACTCAGCACAGTAGTTGATTGACGTGCGGCATTTCCTGCGTAGTTGCAACTTGAATGGCCGCGCTGTCGTCCATGATCATTGTTCTTGTCTCCACCGCTTCCACGAAGAGAAGGAATTGCTGGAGAAACACGGCGATGGCTACCGTAGTTTCATTTGCAAGCCAGCCGAAGCACACCGGTAAGCCCACAACACTAGCATCTACAACAACTAAAACAAACAAATTATATCGTTCCTTACAACTCCTGTAAGTGGCGTCTATACCGATAACTTCGGGGTAGCGCCGACAAAATTCTATCTGCTCCTTACTCATGAACATAAAGTGTCAATCGATTATCATCATCTACGTTATAATAACACTTACTAGTGGTGTTCAGTTGGGCGTGCAAACGACCTAGGTAGCCAACGGTGTTTCTCTTAGCGAACAAACGTGCTCACAGGTTGCATACATTCTTCGCCGTTGTCTTCTTGTCGAAGTGCTCCCGGATGTATTGGGTGATGTTGAAGGACACGGTGCCGTTGAGCAACCACGGTCGAATTTCTCTTATTTCTTCATCGGCGAGGCGACGCCTTGAGGCCTCGTATTTCGCATCAATCACATCGCACGGATGATTGTGCAACATAACGAATTTCGTTACCCGAAATTCGCCATCCGTGTTCCTGTTCGCGTTGAAATACGCTGAGCATCCCGTTTGACCGCTGGCCCTCCCTCGAACACCGGCGGATGAGCACAATACATGTGACCTACATACGCATGCGTACGTCNCATCCGTGTTCCTGTTCGCGTTGAAATACGCTGAGCATCCCGTTTGACCGCTGGCCCTCCCTCGAACACCGGCGGATGAGCACAATACATGTGACCTACATACGCATGCGTACGTCTCTTATGATCATTGAAAGCGGGTTCGGTGGATCGGATGCGGCACGAAAACCCTGATCTAACTTCGAAGCGCCCAACCTCCGATCCAACTGCATCCAAATTTGGGAACTGCCGTGGAGACCAGACATTCTCAGAATGATCCTGAAATAGAACTGACAAATCGACAACAGTTGCGCTCATGCTTTCAGTTCGGGAGGAGGCGTCCTCCCGACGTGTACTGTACATTTATTGCAAGTGAAAACCAATGAAGATTAGCAAATCGAGGAGACCCCTGATTGGCTCACAGGGTTGACACGATGAGGCATAGAAGAAACCATGTCAGGGGGAAGGGGGCACGCGCGGTAGAGGCGGCAAACCATGTTTTTGTAGGGGACAGTACATACATGTATACTCAAATGTATACCACATATGTGTGCCTACACATATGGGTGTATGTATATAAATATGTATGTGCTTTTCTCCACTCGCGTTTAGGACAACCAGCTGCCAAGAACATATTGGGCTTCAGAGTCATTCAGTGTATAAACACACTCAAGAGTAATATTTATTACTCCTCACGAATTTGTTTTTCGCGGGTAATAAAGAGAAAACGCTCCCATGTTATAATAACTGCTGCAAGAATAGCCCGTCAGCGCATGTGCGGTAAAACACTGTGGTACCTTTAGCTTGTGCAGACCTGCCAAGTTGACCGAAATGCCTTAAGGTTATTGTACCACGCAAGTGAGTTCACGCTCCCTTAGAATCAACCAATGAAATTGATGACAATTCGAGTCAATGAATCAGCGGTTTCTGCTGTTGATACACAGGTTCCAGGCAGGGATCGAAGGTTCCCGGATTCAGTCGGTTTTCCTGACGCAGTATTAGCTGGTGTCTGTTGATCTGGAGTGCGATAGTCGAAAACAGGATGTAGCACCGCACTTGGTGATTACATCGAGTACCAAGAACAGAGTAAGATTATTTATATGGTGAATATTTTTAAGGTAAATGAGAATCGGTTGGAGCTTCACAAAGATCCTCAGAAGTGCTTCCGACGGACTCAGAATAAAGGCTGCTCCAGTGGTTAATAGCGCTGTGGGAAAAGAATTGCTGCCTAAGGAAGACCCAAGGACGAAGCCTGAAAAGCTTCCTGCTATGACCTCACCGGCCATCATCAGATGCTACAGCGGAGAACTGTTCAACGAGACCTGCTGTAGAGAAGAAGTGTGTGAGAAGTGAATCATTATGCTGTCGTCAAAATTTAAATTGGTGCAGGTCGAGAATTTCAAATCGAGACTCGTAAGTAACGCTTTTTAGATTCACAACCAGCTTGGTATCCGCACGCTGGACATGCTCAACGGCTATTCTATCTCTCTCCGGGCCGGTTCACACGACTTGATCAACGTACTTGAGGAGCGGTTCCATGTTAACCATGTAAAGAGTCTGATATGCTTTTACCTGCCGGGGAAAGTGCGCTTAATCACCCTAAGAGTGGTGAATCCCTTTTTGCCGCCATCTCATGGTGACATGCGAATGATCAGTTAGGCGACAACCAGATGCCCAGATCTTTCTTCAGCTCGATTTCCAAGATATCTATTGTGCTGAGCGCACTATGAATCACAAAGGCAATATTAGGATCTCCACCTTATGACATGTCAGCACACTCATTGTCACTTGGCTGGAGACTCCAGTCGACCGACCAGCGCTTAATCACGTCAACATCAATCTGTAGTGCATTGGGATCAGCGTTATTCCCGATTTTCAGGTCGGTGGCGTGCAGGAGGGCTTTGTTGGAGATATTATCCGGTGAGCCTTTGGTATAGAGGGGATTAACAGAGGACCTACCGCTGACCCCAGGGGAACCCCTGTACAAATGAAAGAGGGGGACCAAAGGTTTGATCTATTTTAACTCTCTAAGTTCTATTATCAAGAAAAGAGGCAATCCAACGGAGAACCTCTCTTTAAGTACCATAGGCTTTTAGTTTGTGCTCCAGAGGGCCGTGTGGCACACGGTCAAAAGCCTTGGCGAAACCAAAGAAGACAGTATCTTTCGCGTCCACCAAGACCATCCATGAAAATAAGCATGTTTGTTATGCATGACCGATTTGGGAGGGAGCCATGCTGGTTGGAAGAGACAATGTGATGTAATAAGAAGTGACTGAGGATGGCATACTTTAATAGGCGTTCCATTATCTTGCATGGAATGCTAGTAAGGCTGACTGGCCGATGGTTGGAAGAAGTGTGCTGCTCGCCCGCTTTAAATATGGATGCGACCGTTGCCTCTCTCCATACGCTAAGGAGAATGCTAGTCTGGAGTGTTTGCTTGAGCAGCTTACAAAGGGGTTCAGCAAGATTAACAGCTGTTTCCTTGATTATTCTGGAATGGGTCTTGTCAGCACCCATTGAATAAAGGTTCATCATCTAGTACAGAAAACGCACCTAAAACGGGTAGCTGCTGGAACTTCCGCAGTGGTATAGTAAGGTGCTAGTTCAGTGGTACGGCGTTGTAGACTGCTGAGCGTAACTCCCGGAATAACCAGGCCGTAACTAAAGAGTCAGATAAATTCTACCTGTTGGATGGTCGCGACGGAAGAGCTAAAGGTTCAATCTTTCTTAGTCGTCGCATTTGCTTGAATAAATCCTTTTTGTTCCCGCGGGCTCTGAGGTGAATCTTTTCTTGCACAAGTTTGGTGTGTTCATAGATTTCCCACCTACATCTAGATCAAACAATGTGGAACGCGCTCAGGTCCTCCGGGATTCCGTAAGCTTATGCTTCGCGAATGAATGTGAACGGCCATCGAGGAGAAATGGTTTCCTGCAGGGAATAGGTAGTGGAAAAGAGAAAGTACACAGTTTTCGCGGGACAAATAAGTCGTCCGTTTTCTGACTTGCGGTTTAAAACGCACGGCAGTTCTGATCCTCAGCGTCACACTCAAGAAGAATTGAACCTAGGTAGGTTATCAGGCGGTTAAAAATAGTCTGATTAAAGTTTCGAACTGTGGGTCTGTCCACTGTTTGCTGTAACCAGTAACAGGTAACAACAAAGGCTGGTAGACAGTGGTTGCTGTGTCCAAGTGAGGATTTGATGTCCACTCTGTCTGCCAAGTGGCTCTCGTCGGTGATGACCAGGTCGAGAAGCGAAAGAATCTGTACAAAAGATACCGTCTCCAGGCGTTGGCTGAAATTTATCCGCAGGGAGTGTATGCTGTAGCTAGTTCACCGTGAATATGCGGGTTTGGAATATCGTAGGAGTAATTGTGGACGGAATATTTAGGAACGTATGGAATATGCCTATTGTACTGTGAGAATTCGTTTGTTTTAATGCGCAAACGATGTTTATCAAGGACGCCAAGGATTTGCGCTAAATTAACGGCGAAATATGTTGACGAGATAGCTGAAGTTTTGCGATCTGATTGATAAAGAGAATAAGGAACCAATGGTTAATAAACATGCACCGTATAACTTGTATGCCATTTTTCAAGACTTTTCAATCGAAATTCTTGAAATAGGTGCCGACAGCTTATAAGTTTGGGTAATAATGATCATTCCCACGTGCGATGGGAATCCACTGAAAATTAGAGGCGTCGTGGGTAAGTAGATGAGGCCGCAGCTGATGACTTCTGAACATAATGCGGGCGAAACCCGGCGTAATCTGCTTAGAGTAGATATTTCTCACCGTAATCTTCATAAGCTGCTTTGGCCTTAAGCGAACCGGAAAATATGTAACATTTTTCAGTTACCTCATCACCAAGAAGATGTAATATCACATGTCTTCATGAAAGCAGAGCGGTTCAACGAGAAGTGAGGTACTGTACTGCATGAAGCCATCCGGGGTTAACACTTCGACCGTCGGCCTACGTGCACCCTATAGTCACAACGCCACGACCTATGGTTGGACACACTGACGTCTGTGCTCGACGGTCAGCCTAAGTGCACCCCTAGTGAGAACATCACGATACTGAAATATCAAAATACGTTTACTATATGTGCATGTTATCATAATCTAGGTTATTCCGTCAGAAATCAAGAAGGCTGCATGCTTTCTGTGCCGCTTCAGTAGAGGTCCTTCTCTTGCTGTGCATGCTGGCCTACAGTTTAACCGTATGTGACATGTTAAGTGGGGTATCACTTACGTTTGCCGGTGACGTCTGTGTTGTCATTTGCGAACACTTTCACTTGGGATGAGTGCGCTTCTTTAGTCGCCCATTCACATTCTCAAGACGGTTGGTTGTTCGATTTCCGAAATGAACAACATCCGCCTGTACATGGATGGCCCACTTTGGCTTTATATATTGCACAAGAGATTGTTCATGAAGCTGGGGGCTGTTCGCCGGATTATTGTAACATCCCAGTTGAACCTGAGAAATGAATAGACAAAGGTGATCACTCACTCTTCAGAGTTGTTGCAAGTAGCCATGCGATGAAACAAATACCGGCTTCTGAATGAATTCGTCTGGATGGTGATTATAAGGTTAACTACAACAACTTACATGTTTCCTCACAGCATCCCGAACATGGAAGTAACATGACATTATGTCGCATCTAAAGACTACTCGTGCTGCTCGCATTTGGGCCGCCATTTTATCCATCACAAACGTTCTGACACGTATGTGTTCCCACATAACCTCCCGGAATGTCTCGAACAAATGACGCATGGATGCGTATTTCTCACTTCGTACATAGGCGTACATTACGGGTCGTCCATGGCCCATGCCGTCTGTAACGAGGAACTGATACAGCTTTAGGCTACAGCGACCAATGCGGAGTGATGGGGGACATACTTTTGGCGGTTGGTCCCATGAATGGCATCGACGTTTACCATGTCAGGGAACCGTCTAAATAACTGCACTTGCTCTCTGCGTGCAAAACATATGTGCGTGTACCTATTGTTGTCATCTCTGATGACAAGCAGCACGCCGTTTTTCTCTATATGATCCAGGATTTGTGGCAGATTTTCTGCTACATTAGTGCGCACTAACCCACTTACTTATCACTGGCGGTTTCAACCGATGACGGATGTTGCAAATATCCATGGTAGTTATATACTTGCCATAAACATCCGCAGCATACTGCCTCAACTCGGCAGTTGGCGTGTTGTACTCAAAAGATGTCTCGAGTTTTTCACTTCACTGTCTGTGAGCCGACGAATCCTTGGATGTGCATCGTACAACAAGGTAGTTAGGTCGTGGTTGTGTTCCAAAGTGAAAGAGCTAACAACCAACACGGTATTCCTCTTAACCACGTTAAAGCGTGATTGGCAGAATGTATTGCGAGAAATGTGCAATGGGAATTATGTGAACCGAACTCACTAAACACGTCGTACTCCACGGCTTTCGCTCTTACGTCGCCTGTGTTTTATACAACGGGACGCCATCTAACAGATAAACTCAACGGCAATCACACTCACATGATCATACTTCAAGCGTCCACTGCCTGATTTCTTACTTGAAACAAGCACATACAGAACATTGTGATCCTTCATGTACCTATCTAAGCAACTTTTGAACTCGCTGAAGCTAGCAAATTCGCGATCCTCAAAGACATCTTTGAAGCTCTGTAAATAATCCATAACCTAAAATGAAATATGAGATAACATCCGTCAAATATTAACCACACGTGAAAAAATTCTTCATAAGATATTATATTTACACCGTCACAACACCTACCATCGTTAATTTCGATCTCGGCGCTAAATAAAGGACAAACTGATTTACGGTCGACTAAAATTAATCTTTTCAACTCTTCTGATGCTCTCTGTCATGGAAATCGATGACTTTCACATTCCTGGGCGACACCACGGAAATATCGACAAGTGCTGAATGATTTCTCATTCTATATCCGTCTAATGGCAGATTTCACTCCCTGCGGGTAATTTTCATCCGGGCGTTGACATGCTGCGTCCACGCCGCACGTTGTATCAACGTCAATAAGGAAGTCGAGGATCAGCTTTTACAGGTCTGGTGAGAAACTGATGCTTGGTTTATCTTTGATGCAATAAAATCACCCGTAATACGCAGTTAAGTAAAACGTCTTCCTCCTAGGAAGTCGCCCAAGCTTAATAGAAGTGTGTCTTCGTCACAGACGTCGGATGAAGGGGAATGATAAGTAACCCGCGTTAGGAAAGAGTCCTGGTCACGAAACGCCAGTTGAAGTCACACAGGTTGAAAGCCATCGATAACCATGGGTGTTGGGGTATACTGCTGAAAGAAGATCGCAGAACTACCCCGTTTCTCTTCGGACGGAGTTGGCCTGGTAAACTAAATATCCAGGGACAGAGTTTACTGATGTGACACGTAAGAGAGGTCTCGGTAGAACAGAATATATGGGTTGAGCACTGTAAGTTCTTCCGACGAATGTTGAATGACGCACGTGTGACCAACGACGTTAAATATCAAAACCAAATCGAGTCGCTGGAAAAGTGGTACTACTGACATAATTAATATAACCATTTACAAGGAACAAACCTCAATTCGTTTGCGTTTGTGGGATAAGATACAATGTTTGGCGGCAATAGGCTGTCAAGTGTCCAAAGGGCACGGCAAATACAGGCACAAGCATCCGACGGGCACCGACGAACCGACCGAATGCAATCAGATAGGTCTGATGTGTGTCTAAATATCCGGCCTTCGGGTAGATTGATTGGCTGGTGACAGTTTCATGGCGGGCCGTAGAAAGGCTGTATTCACAGGGGGTAGGGGTGTGTGCCTGTTATTTAGCAATGGGTGTGCGCGTAGGTGGGTGAGATTCATTGGCTGGGGATGGGGTTCAAGGAATCAGCACTTTCAGACACGTGTTGTGGGGATACGGATAACAGGCGTGTAGTTGAACGGGGTCACAAGGACGGGCGTGACAAGCGCAACATGCAACCAGAGGAGCAGACGGAGATTACGACCGAAGATGTATTACGCAACACGCGGCAATACTAGAATAGCAAAAAGGATAAGGGTACAAAAGTACAAGAGAGGTACGTTTAAATACAAGTGTCCTGATTGTCTGTCTGACCGTTCGTTGGTTCAAGATCCTCGTGCACAAAGTTGACGTAGCGGTCTGAAAGGTGAACGAAACAACCGTGTAACGATTACCACTTCAAATTCGATCCGTGCGCGCTAACTAGTTTCGGTCGCGTGTTACACAGCTCCCCTCTTCACCGAGCGCCGTCCTCGGTGCTTCGCCTATGTCTAGCACGTTCGGGATTTCCACTTCCATCCCGACCTCGGGAACGACCGGTGCTCGTTCCCGGCCTGTAGTTTGTGTGTATGGTTTTAGTCCATTAAAGTGAACTACAATTGGCTGTCTGATTGTTCCTGTTGGTTCACTAATTTGACAGGTTGCCTCCGAAAGTATTCGCTCGACAACATACGGCCCTTTCCACTGTTCATGCGTCTTCATTGGGACTCCCGGGATCGGAACCGTGTTGTGCAACCACACCCTCTCGCCAAACTTCAGGAGAGCTCCAAATACCCTCTAATCGTGACAGTTCTTCTGATGCCTGTCAGATGTCTCCAGATGTACTCGTGCTATCTGGTGGGCCCGCCGGAGTGTGTCTTGGAGTTTGCTTACATATTGTGCTACCGGCAGTTGCAGTTGTTGTGTAACGAGCAACCGGGCATCCGAGGGTAGTCTCACTTCTCGGCCTGTCCACAAAAAAGTGGGGTTTGGTCAGTAGAAGAGTGAATGGGGCTGCCATAAGCTAACAGACATTTCGGTATAGCTAAGTCCCATTCGGTGACACTCTCCTCTGCGAAAGCATTGAGGGACCGATTCGTCATTTCCACTTGTCTATTGCTTTGCGGGTGTTAAGCTGTGGTTTGCGTATTATCTATTCCTAGTAGCCTACACATTTCGCGAAGCAAAGAGCTCTCTAAGCAGGAGCCTTGGTCTGAATGAAGTTGGGTCGGGGCTCTCCACAAGCACACCCAGTGGTCGATAATGGCTGTTGCTACTGTAGATGTATCCACTTGCGCAAGCGGGACAGCTTCATACCATTTGGTAAAGCAATCTACCAGGACTAAATGTACCGATTGTTTTGGGGTGTCCCGGGCAACGGCGCCACAACATCTACACCGACAAACTCGTTAGGATATCCTGCGGCCATGATTTGCAACTGTGCTCGACGTCCCATTTGAGGGCTCTTGAAAGTGCCGCATTTCTCGCACGATTGACATAACAGTCTGACATCCCTCCTCTGATGCGGCCACCATAATTCGTTGTCGTGCGGCCGCTTCCAACTTGTTTATTCCCGCATGTCCGAGCTCTAGGTGCAAGTCTGTCAGGACGTCACGTACCATAGATTGAGGGACCACGATCCTTCTCATGTAGGTAAGTCCGTATTGGATGAATAATACGCCCTCTGCCCTCTTGAGCTGTTCCCATAGCGCCCAAAGGCAGCGAGATTCATAGCTCTTTCCTTCCATTTCCTTGCTCGTTGGTTTTCCCCATTGTTCCGGCACCTTTCATAGATTAACGCTTGGGCCTGCTGCCAGCAACCATATTCTGCACCCTGTAGGTTGATCAACGCCACGTGTTGCGTAATACAAGACGGACAGTCGCCGTGATTGCGCGCAGGACGCCTTGATAATGAGTCGGCGTTCGAGTGTCGTCTGCCCGGTCTGTGTTCACATACGAAGTCGTATTCTTGCCATCGGGCTAACTGTCCCTCTGGGTCTTTGAAGTTTTGTAGCCGGCGGAGTGACTGATGATCTGTGCGTACAGTAAAACTTTTGCCTAGAAGATAATGTCGGAAATGCCCACAAAGAATACTAACGCAAGCATCTCTCCTCTGGTTGTACAGTAGTTCCTCTCACATTTGCTTAAACATCGGCTACCGTAGGCTATCACTCGTTCCCTACCGTCTTGTCCTCGTTGAGAGAGAAGCGCTCCGATTGCAGTGTCGCTTGCATCGGTATCCAGAACAAACTCTCCGGCCTTCGGCGACAGGTCCGGAAAAGCTAGCGCCGGCGCTGTGCACAGAGCTTCGTGTAGTGATTTGAAAGCATGGTCACATTCTTCCGTCCACGTGAATTCTTGACTATTTTGTAGTAGTCTGTTCAGGGGAGTGGAAATGCGAGCGAAATAATTAATGAAGCGGCGATAATAGGACGCTAACCCTAGAAAGCTCCTCAGCTCGTTCGCGTCCTTCGGCGTAGGCCAAGATAGAATTTGTTCCGTCTTTTTTGGGTCTGTGCGGATACCCTCCCCCGAAATTACATGCCCTAGGAATGTCACCTCTTTGAGTAGAAAGTGACATTTTGAGGGCTTCAGTTTAAAACCGACTTCGGCCAGGCGGTCCAGCACACACTCCAAATTGTGCACATGCTCTCGTTCGACCTCCAGTATACTATGACATCATCTAGATACACTAGGCATGTCCTAGGGGTTAGGTCATGCAATGCTTTCTGCATCAAGCGTTGGAATATCTCAGGTGCGTTTGATAGTCCGAAGGGCATGACCTTCAATTCATACAGCCCCGACGGTACGGTAAAAGCCGTCTCCGCTCGATCGTCTTCTTCGACCTCCACCTGCCAATAGCCTGATGCCAAGTCTAACGCACTAAAATACGTGGCCCCGCCGACGGCGTCAAACAGGTCATCAATTCTTGGTAACGGAAATGCACCTTTCTTTGTCACTCCATTGAGCTTCCCGTAATCCACGCAAAACCGTAATTCACCGCCTTTCTTTTTTACCAGGACTATCTGGGCAGCCCATGGAGACTTCAAGGGCCGGATCACGTTCTTTTGTAACATGTCGTCACCCATCTTACGCACCTCAACCTGAAGGTGTGCGGGTATTCTGCGTGGGGGTATCTTGATTGGAGGCGCATCCCCTGTATTAATTCCATGCTTCAAAATTCTTGTACGATCTAACGTTGCACCCTCCCACGCGAACACTTGCGGTCGACTCTTGATTATCGATGTCAAGCACCAAGCACTACGCGAGTTGCCGTGAGCCCCACTCGATTGGATCATCTGGCCAATTTGGCTATTTACTTCGGAAGGGGCGGTAGCGACGTAGAGAGAAGTCGTTTTCTGGCAGAGTTCTAGACATAGGTGTCAAATGAGTGGCGCCGGGTGGGTTCCTTAGCTTAAGGCTGCGCAAATCGAGCGTGCACCTCAGGCGCCCCAAAATATCCATCCCCACTACAACACAGAAGGGGAGTTTGGGGCTTACCACGAAACTGTGCTCTATATGGCATCCAGCTATTATGACCGGTGCAACGATTCTGCCCTCTGTCGGCATTTGGTCACCAATGGCTGTAAGGATGCGGTGACAGCACGGTTTTTGCTTGTAGTCCGACAGTCTGCGTACAGTGTGTGCCGATTACGCTGAAGGAAGCTCCGGTATCTACCAGACCTTCAAGTGCTATTCCACGTATTATTATCTGGACTATGAGTTCTGCCAGCGGTTGGAAACAATCGGTAATTGAAGGAACGTGAACTTGACTATTGGGCTCACTTGTTCTGACGTAACTTCCGGTGGCCTAGTCGGTAGCTTCGGAGGCTTGACGATTTGCCCGGAACGCAATGTCGCATGGTCTACGCGACTTGTTCCACCAAGATCGCCGTTCGCGGCCACCATAGCGCGAGTGGCCAGCTCACCGATACCGGTCTGAGCTTCCTCTATGCATTGGGGGGCTGTTTCTCTGACTGTTCGCCCGTGCCGCGACGCAACATTGTACTGGTCGGCCGATGACTGCCTCGATCCGCTCGAGGTCTTCGGCCAACCGCATTGCGGCGTCCAGGTCGCTAGGTGGGTGAAGTAGGAACTCCCTTTTTATGTTCGTTTGCCGGATCGCTCCCACCAGCTGTTCAAGAATCCATTTTCGGAGTTCCTCTGCGGACTCTTTCTCAAAACCGAGCTCGGTCAGTTGCCGCAGTTCGCGAGCAAACGACCGGACGGTTTCCCCCCGAGCTGTATTCGAGCATGGAACTGTTGTCGGTAGACAGTCGGATGCAATGATGCGTCCAACAGATGTCGTAGCTCGGTAAACGTCTCATCTGATACAAGGGTGTCCAGGATTTTTGCCTCGACAACAATATCGAAGGCCTCTCCATTCAGCAAATTCAGAATGAGGTTGCTGTGGGATTCTGCTGGGAAGTTAAGGAGATAGGCTCGTACCTGACCTTCCTAACGAGAGTAGTGACCCCCCACAGTAAACTTGTCGAAATGTGGGATCGATACTTGTACCCCTGCTGTCGTGGGTCTCGTCGACAGTCTGTCTGGGATGTTTGTCAGGGTTTGCATAAGGTGAATAAAGTCTCTGGATGTGGGAGGAGTGGAAGAATGTTGGTCTTCTTCAGGTTTCTTTGTAGAATTCGACATTTCGTATCCTGGCAGGGTCGCCAAATTGCAACATGCAACCAGAGGAGCAGACGGAGATTACGACCGAAGATGTATTACGCAACACGCGGCAATACTAGAATAGCAAAAAGGATAAGGGTACAAAAGTACAAGAGAGGTACGTTTAAATACAAGTGTCCTGATTGTCTGTCTGACCGTTCGTTGGTTCAAGATCCTCGTGCACAAAGTTGACGTAGCGGTCTGAAAGGTGAACGAAACAACCGTGTAACGATTACCACTTCAAATTCGATCCGTGCGCGCTAACTAGTTTCGGTAGCGTGTTACAATAATGTCAGTAGATTTCGACCTCTATAAATGACCTACAAGTATCATGAATTAACCGTCGGGTTTCCGGTAGTCTACTTGACAGAATCAGACAGTTTGTATACAGGCACTAAACTGCTACTTTCTCGTTTGATTCCGCGGGAAAAGAAAAAGGAGAGTGCGAGGAAGCGCATGGAATAGATCCGAAATTGAGGAGGGTAGTGAGGCTGAAATCGGTCTGTTCTCCCTAGTTGTTCCGACATTCCTCCACTGAAGCTGTAGGCGGGGAACCACCACCGTACATACTTCAGCGACCTTGCAGGACGTTTGACTAGCATTCTTGGTATCGTAGCTTGCGACTTCTACGCCCCTGTTAGGCTTCGCTTCTTGAGAGGATGTTTGGAAGTTTTCATCGATGGACAATTTGACTTCCTTGTCTGCTGTGTGCAAGGTTTGATAGAGACCAGTGCGCGTACTGTCATGGTACAGCTGATAGAAACATCTAGTGAGTGGACCAAAAAAGTGTTTTTGAGTCGGACGTGGCCGCCCCAGCAGGCTACTTCTGTTTCGAAGTCCCGGGAGTAAGAACTATCTGCAAGGCTGTTTAGTGGGTTTTGGGGTGGATAAGGCTGACGACGGTTTCTGTGAGAGTTCAGCGCCCCCAATACCTTTGTCTGTGCTTCGTAAGAATGACTCTGCAGACGGTGTCTCCGCCTCCCACAAAAAGCACAGGGATCTGAAGGGATAATTCGGGGGCAGAAACTGCTACCTTAATCCCCAAACTAGGTGCGAATCAAACCAGCCAAGTACTAGATGAAAACTAGTTACATCATTAGACAAGCTGGTAGCCAAAGCGCCATAGATGCGAAGACGACGCAGCGCACACCGCTCTTCTCGCAGATGAAACAATGCCGTTCGGGGTAGATTTCACCAATGCTTTCCGGCAGTATTTTGGGTCGGGTACAGGTCCAAAGATATCCAAGCCAGGTGAACCGTTCGATGTCGACGTTCGTCGAGTTCAGATGGTGGGGCGTGCTATCAGTTGCTCCTCACGACTTCCAGCCTGAGTGAGATGATTCGAGGGGCCTACATGTGCTACAAGACGCAGTGTATCACAGAGACGATAGGACAGATGGACGTCAGTTGTTTTTCAAAGCCATTCAGAGAGGTGAGGGATGTTTCTGGAAGAACAGAGCAGACACTGCACACAATCACCCTGCGGACGTCATTGATGTACAACTGGAGCCCTATCGCAGTCGTCTGAACGAAGAAGAGATCGGGAAGATATTGCCTTGGTTAATGCAGCATGCCAGTTCTTTCAGGCTGTTCAACCATATGCGCAGCGGTTTCGACGAGAACACGTCCACTAGGGATATACGCAACTTGTACGCCGGACAGGTGGCTCAAAGGAGCACTCCATCATATCAAGTAGAACTTGCCTAGAAAACCCCTTGTGTCTCCCGATTTTTCATCGTGAATTATGTATCAGCTCCATCCCAAAGAGATGGAAACAGACTTCACGCACCGAAGCTGTTTGGACAGGTGTTACCTGCTTGTCTTCGCTGTAACGGACGCATGCTGGATGGGACAAAAGATGTGCTCCGGATGGCTGGTGAACGAGACCAGTGCAGTCATTGCCAAACTTCTCCACAATTCCATTCGGTACACCAGGCCTACGAACACTAGGACGATGGTCATGGACAACAGCGCCGCAACCCAAGCGACGATTACTCAGTAACTGCTGCTTGTACGGTAATCATTATGACGAGTGCACCATCCAAAGAACATGAAGCAAAGTGTAGGTCTCGTCGTATCCACTTCAATCGTTTTGATAGCGTCTGGATCCCGTTGCTCTACAGAACGTTTACAGGGACACGTGCATCAGAAGCACGGCGGTATTTTCAATCTCACTGCATGAATTCTACCAGCTGGACCAGGCCTCCTTTAGCCACTTGCAACGCTTGATGGCAAGTGATGTAACAGCCAATCTCCAATGTCTCCAACATTTGAAACCGAAGTAAACAACGTGCTGCAACCCAGCGATGCTCGCACCCGCGTGTAAAAAGCCGCTGAACGAATCAGGCCAACCAACAATTCAATTGTGAAGGTGCGGGTGACTGTTTTCTTGACTCTGGATTGTTCACGTGCTAAGATTGCACAAAAAGTTTGAGAAAAAACTACTTCCAGAAAGGACACACCATGTTTAGTTCTCATTCATGAACAAAGGCAGCTTGTCTGAAGAAACTAGTGAAACCTTCCGAAATATCTTGACGACGGACAGGAAACTCTACGTAGAAGGAATTTGGCTCTCATCTCAAATGTTATATCAAGCAAGTTAAGCCCAAGAAGGCGCTTTTCGTTGCAACAAACTGGGCAAGCGCCGCTGCATAGCTGGCGGAGGACGACCATTAACAAATAAATTTATGCATGCACAAAGCAATATGTGCAAACCCACCACCATCCTTGACCACCAAACCACCAGGTGCGAATTTGTCGACGCCAACCAGCACGTATCGGGATGTAATGCACTTCCACGCATCCACCAACCAGCCTCACTTCCCTACAGCAGACCTTGGTCCTCAAATTTATGTCCTTCGGCTTGTACTTCGCAGAGTCCCCTATCCAGGTGGGCTTAACCGAGACGGCAGTGATGAAAAGAACTGCCAGCAACAGGATAGCAGTCAGAGAAAATGCCTGTCTCGATGCGCCTACATCGACGGATTAACTGCCGTAAGTTTTAATCGTGTAACGGACTGAAAAAAACAATCACAGATACACCGCTGTGAGCAACGGCCCAAAGAATATTTATCGGCACAATGAACCTCTTACGAAATTAACGAAATATAGGTGATTATCATGCATGAACAAGATAATGCATGCACTCGGAATGATGAAGGCGGTAGCCCAGTTATCGATTGTCATTACATAAATTTAACAAGAGGATCTCGGGTGCCTCAAACAATATACAAATTCACTGACGTTTGTATCGTATGACAACAGCAAACCTCGCTCGTCGACGGCCGGTCTCTAGCCTCTCCAGTCAATTCGCGTGTCTGTGCCATCTATAGCGTTATCAGAGACCACTTGCACATTCCGTCGAATAAATATTTGGTCTCTCTCCTCAACGGCTTTTTGTTTTTCGCGTCTGATAATTGCGTACCTGAGGAGAAAGCTACTTCGTGCGAGGAGCACCAAATAGGTACCTCAGTTGGCCTTTGGGTTGACTAGCCGTGTCACCACGCACTGATGAGCCACTGGCTGAGTTCGTCACCTGTAGAAGGAGTAGTGCATTCGGAAGATCTAGTACTACGACTGTGAATAGACTGCGCAATCTGTTACACGGTCGAGATAAACGGTTTCGGACACGAGGTACACTATTACCCGCGCCCGTTACGCAACTCACGCCTAACCACCGTTCAACAAAATCTTTTTAGACGTAATCATGAGAAAATTTCAAATATTGAATGCGACAATTCGATATTACTTCCGTTCTGAGGGCTATCATCACGTAAATCATTAAGTAATTGGTCCGACAACGAATGGCTGAAAATAGACCGCTTGTCAAACCGCATTTCACTTATAGTCTAAGCTTGTTCGCTGCTTCCGGATCATCTTCGCTTCTCTCTTGCCAACTTATCATTGGGCGTGCCTGAGTATGACCAGAAACGTAACGGCAGTAGATTATGATTTCCGCCTCCAGTAATGTGCGACCTATACCCATAAGAACTTAAAGGCGTACTAGCACGCTTTTGGCAGCCAAAACAACCAGACTAGGGGAAATAGTAGACGGGAATTTGAAATTCAATATATCAAATGTGTTTAACCGTAAACGGTTGGCCACTGTTACAAATTTAATGTTTGGTGACATTAGATGAAGCCTGACTGGATTGCCGAAGGTTGCGAACTCCGGATAGATCGGAATATATAGAAATGACAACTGAAATAAACAGACCTTATGGGCTGAAAACAACAAAGTGAGTTGACTTATGCGAACATGCACCATTACAGAAATGAAAGCGAGAACTCAGAAAATTGAGGTAAAACAATAGGTTCAGGCAGTAAGAGAGAGGAACAACTTCCGCAGGTCGGACTTCGCGTGAATGGCGTTTGTTGTGCAGTTGGCTTCGTGGTTGGCGTCCCGCTTGCTGCGCCGCTTGGTCACGTCCAAAATCAGTCACGGCCGAGCGTGTAAACTGTCTGGAGTAGCAAATGCGATAGACATCGGAGATGACCAACCTATACATGCACATGCGGTTCAGCTTACCAGGCAGGCAGACAGCGCCTACCAAGTGCCAGTTGGGACAGTTGAACACACATTGGCAGAGTGTTGGGTCACTGTAGTCGTGAGAATCATAGCTGAATGTAGATGCCAGTTAAAAGCTTGATGGGAAGACATAATGCGGCGGGGTTCCAATTGTGCGTCTGAAGTGGTCTCATAACAAAGGTGGGATGTGCAAACCCTAAGCAGTTAGCATGCGTGACATACCCAATGACTACGGGGGCTGCCTCAGAATAAACGTGGGCCAGTGAAACGAATGTGACAAGGTCAGTAGTTGAAATAAGCCAGTAATCTGTTTCCGCATATTACGACTGCAGTGTCAACTCACGAGTTGGGTCAGAGGTATCTTGACCCGATAACACTGATCAAATAAGGTTAACGGTAAACAAATGTAGCGGAACCACGCCATTTCCTAAACTGAGGCTTGCGAGTGAAAAATTCGGACGTTTCACACAAATGGTCGAAATCAAAACTCAGTGAAAGCAAAAGAGACAGAAGATTGCCTACTCAAACCAATGATCAGACATGTTCAGCAGTGAGACGACGAAGTTCCACTGCAGGCGAACTCCACGCAGTTTTGGCATTTGAGCCAATTGGGCCGAAAATTGGACGGAACTTGTGCATCCCGAGCTGAGTACGAACCGAACTTGATGAGGTGGCACACTTCAAGAAAGACGCGCGGGGTTCGAAATTGAGACGATTACACCGACGAACATGCAACTCTCTGCATACCATCGCATTCACGAAACGCAGGAATGATAAATGAAGGCTAGGCAGAACGAAATATGGACCGAAAATCTGATGCGTTCCTCTTCTAAACCATGGACTACTATGGTTAGGCCGACTCATGCTAGCTACAGACGGCATAACGTTAGCCAAGTGCTACCAATTGGAGCACCGACAGTTAGACAGCCTATAAACCACCGTCGCCAGATTCCTCAAACTGATTCAGATCATACTAACTGCACAGTTTAGACTAGGTAAACCGTTAACAGTTTTGACTCGCGCAAATTCCAACCCGAGTCCGTGAGTGAGCTTCCTTGCTCCAATTCAACTGTTCTTCAAAGTGTTGGGCCCATGTGTAAACAGCCGCGACTAATTGTGAGTAGGCCTCACTAACAACTCGTCGATGGTAACAGCAGCAGCGACCCATGTGAAGTGCTTTTTCAATATATTTTCTTTTCGGTCGGGCCACACGGTTCTTACTCAAACTTTTCGTAAATTTGCCCAAGTTTTGGATGGTTTGTGTTGTACACGGAAGTGTGAGGGCCGACTTGTGCTTGTTTGCAAGTTATACTGGATAAGGAGTGCTCGTCGTGCTCGTGGGGCTTCTCCGGAGTAGTACTGTCGTAATAGGCTTGCTTAGCTGTTTGGATTCCTGCCATGTGTTCGGCTGGATTGCTGCACTACGGTGACGAATATAGCTTAACTGTTAGCGTCACTTTATCAGGTTTGGCATGCTGTCTTCAATTACTTCAGCCAACGGTTGTGTAGCAGTGGGCAGACAATCTATTAGGAAGCGTTCAAGCAAAGTGGGCGCAAACGACGTCGTGGTCTGAGTAATTGTGCCAACTGAAAAATGAACGACATTCTCTGGTAAGTTAAAAATCACTAATACCTGACGGCTAAAAGACTGTTTCGCATCCTAGCCGAGTGGTGCATGATGGTTACACCTGCAGCACCGCAGTTTTTTGAAGAATTGCACATTCTGAGGCATGAAGTCCGTAAGGTGCGCATGATCGCAACGGTCGATTCCTAGTGTTAGTACATTGCGTTCTGACACTGGACACATCGCCCAGCCGTTTCTCCCACGACCAAGTTTCGCGTTCACGTTATCACTAAACAATCATATCCAGGTGGTTAAACTGTCTCAAACGATCATAGCGAACATCTAAATCGTCTTTAACGGCACTAATACTACTGTCCTTAAGATTCTATGTAGAAATGACCAACACGAAGCGTCTTTCTGGCCTCCGTCTACGGAACCTCACTAGGGTGCCTGACCCGATGATATGTCTTGTAGAGTGCCGCAACATCCTTCTTGGCTTGGTGAAGGAACTCTACTTCACTTTCATCAAGGAATTGGATCTGCATTTTCATCCAAGGATGGATTCGAGCAAATGAGAATGCCATGACTGTAAACGCACGTTTGAATGAGGCGGCACATATCCAGTCTCAGACTAAAGAGGGTGCTCGTCAAAGCAATCTGTTGCGCTTTTAGAAATCACGAACTTTTGTTAGTCGTTCCTGCACGAGCGGAAAAAGAATTCGAAAGCGAAGAGGAAGGAAGTAAAAATTAGTGAGCTGGTTTGTCGGAATGAAGAAAGATTTTAATACGTCTCTGTAGTTTAGCACGCCCAAAGCGTTTGACCTGGGAAAACGTAAACAGGGTCCCTGACTAACAGTCCGATTAGGGAGGCAACAAGAAACAGAATTTTCTTGAGAGGTCACACTAGGATCTAGTGACTGAAGAATCCAATTTGCTTGACAGTGGGTATCTTGACTTACCCATTGATATGGTGAGGAATCACTGATTTGCTCATTTAATCGGTGTTTTACGAAGTGAATGCGATCAGGAATGCACTCAAGTTTGAATGACACCAAGCGCTTGTGGAGCGCTGGCACTTGCGGCCGACCTCTAGGTGGTTGGAGTGCACTACCTCCAAACCCTTTTTCTTTGATTCCGTGGACAGCAATTTCACGGCTGCAAGAATATCTCTATTGTATGCTTATAGAATAACGTTGCACTGTCAAACAGCCCGACGTGATCAGTGATACGACATACAATCTTGTATGTTTGGCTAAGTTTCAAAGGGTCGCCCCTTAGCGGCTCGTCTGAAATGGTTGTGTCTAATGGAAATGAGGCTCAAGGAAATCATCCAGTAGGTTCCCAGACGTATATTTAGGGTCATTTATGCTAAAAAGCTGTTCAAATCAGGTGATCTGGTTCAACTGCACACTGAAGCGTTGTTAACACAACTGTATGGGGAACAGGCTGGCATAGCAAAGAGGTAAGCCATCCTTTTTTATGTCATTTGGAAATGAACATGGAGATCAGAAACACCCCCCACTCAAGTAACTCTTTCTTAGTTTTTGAGGCCACGTAGACTTCAAACAGATATTATGGAATCCTTCCGCAATAACCTGCACGTGTACATGAGTGACGAATCGCGTGTTGAGTCCCTGCGGACGATTTGGTATAAATCAACAGTTCGAATAACGCTCATTCGGAAGATGGGATTGACATAACTATCTTTCAGGCCCACAGAACGTCAGGAAAGATGATCGAAGGGTTTGGAAGTTATAAGGTATTGTTTAACAAAAGTACAATGCAAGTGCTCTTTTACCTTATATGTGAGCTAACTGGATGCACAAACTACCTGTCAGAAAGAGCGGTCGTAATGTGGCAACCGGCAGCAAGTCCGCGAATCGTCACTGGTAAATAGGGAGTTAGCTGGTCGAGACAAGTGGATGTGGATTTAATGGGAGAACGTGCCTAACAACACCGAGAAAAAAGGGAGGAAACCGACACTTCACGTGTAATTATGGTCCAAAAGCCATCACGACTGTTTACTGCGTGCAGCAAGGGCAAACCAAGAGTTTCTGGAATTGGCTTTCCACGAACGAACCGAGCATGCCTCAACAAGTTCAACGTTCCGCATCATACTGAACATAAGGGGGCAATCGAACCGAGGGTGCTTCGACAATACTAACAGTGTGCTTGGGTGCGCTCAATAAAGCGGCGGACCTGGACTCCCCTGTCGCTAAATCTAGTGGGTGTTTTGTACACGCAATAAAAGTTAACTAGATCTTGACCTAAAAATTTGGTCGTGCTAGTGTTTGGGGATTAGCAACAGTCCTTTATAGCCTGCGGGATGAAAAAAGACTGGAAACGAGCAGCTCACAAATGTTATATACAAACCTAAACCAGTAGTGTGGAACATAATAATACCCAGAACACCGGAACCGATGAACCTCACCGTCTACCCGGAATATATTGATTACTCGACTGAGCGGACTTTTGCGAGAAGCGGACGCCTACCATCAACGTCAATTGAACCAATGAGTCAGTGGACTGGTAACCAGAATAGAAAGCAACGGCTCTTCAGGCTTCCATGTCACGATGCGTGGATTCACAGGAACAGGATATCGTTGAAATGAAAATGCAAGTGCACTGTACAAGCTGAAACTAACTGACGATCCAAAAGGACTCCAAACAAAACTGACGGAACGTATATGCTCAGGAAGAGCATTTCGTGACTTGTACACGCAATGATGTGGGTTTGTATTCACGCTCCAGTCGGTTCTGCTATAGGGTAAAGTTAAGATGGCAGCCCTCATACTGCTTGTTCTGTCCGTATCAAACGTCGGTTTGTACAGATGATCAGGTGTTTTGATAGTCAGAAGGGTAAGAACCAGATTACTTCTAACCTTGCAGAAATCCAGCGAGAAAATACTCAGTTCCGTAAGAAGTGGTTCATGAGGCTCAGCCGTTAACAGGAGTACTGCCTTTGTGGTAGGTTGTTGAGCATTTTCGAGGAGCAGTTTGTGCTTTTGAAGAAACAGAGGCCAAATAACAGACCATTATTTGAGGCGGGGCTATATGGTGCTATTGTAGAGAAGCTTGAGGAAGGACCGAACTGTCAGAAAAAGCTGGCTTGAGCAGCATCTTTCTTTTATTTGCATTCATGTCGAGGTATTTCGACAAGAATGTAAAACGATCGTCCTCGAATCCTCCTCTACGAGAAGTGACCGAAGAGGAAGGTCATTCAAATGGTTAGTAGCACCCGACAGACGCCGAATGTGCCTACGAGTGTGTAGACAGATAACAGGACAACGGCTGATTACACGGCGAATATGGAAAGATAAATGACGACCATCAGTAACAGAATACGAAGCACAAACGATCAATTCGTAACTTCTCGGCTAACTCAACCACCCAGGGCTAACGCAGTAATGAGGGAAATAAACTAGCACCCGGGCAGAGCTTTTTGTTTGGTTCAGTCCAAATAGAACACCGTCAAAACCTGTTCCTGTTTGAAGAGTTTATAACCAGTAGGAAGAAATTCAGAAAATGGATCGGGCAAAAAACTCTACAGTACACTGGTGGCTCAATCAAAGTACGTGCATGTTGAAGGATGCCATGAATTAGCACGCGGGCTGATAACGTTCGTGAGGGTGGAGGATCAAGTGACCGTGCCAACGGCAAGATTTACTAAAAACCGTAACATGCGTGCCATTGGCAAGACAAATAAAAAGATACTCTCGGGGAATTGACGGATTCCAAAACGAAATCGTTCTGTAAAAAGAACTGGACTTTGGGTGTACGGACTGGAAGCCAACATTTGGAGTCACTCGCAAAGGGGCTAAAACGAAGACTAAATCAAAGATCGTAGCTAGAGGTATGGAACAGAAACGGACGAATCATAGATGCCTGAGGCACAACACTAAAATTATCAAGGCAACTGGAGTATTCGCATTTGACACGTACGCGATAGTGTTGTCTGATAAAACCTGGCTCTGGACACTCAAGGGGGTAACTTTGCACTTCATAGAGATGAACCGTGTCGTGCAAAACCGAGCGGTTTACCCAATCAGGCGCATTAGCGAGATCAAGACAGACGACACCGGCGCCAGTACACTGGTCAGCGGATTTCGTGGCCAACAGCAGATTCGTCGTGCGGAAATGGCCTTTTATAAAACCGGGCTACACACCAGCAAAGAATTTTCGAAAAGGCAAGTACTAGCGGAACGAGTCACACATAAGCTACATTGGTAATTTTGACAAGCAAGGTAGCACAGCAATGGAACCATATTTACCGCAGTGATTGTGTCCATCACCCTCGAAGACAAGAGTAATGTTGGCAAGTTCCCAACTGTCGAGTACCAAGCTGCTTGAGATGGACTGTGTAACCAGACTAAGGAGAAAGCTTTGCGCAATGTTTTGGGTGGAATTTGGTCCTAGTCAGCAGAATTATATTCGAGGCGCAGAAGCTTGTTGAGAACACCAGTAGACAGAACATCAGCACTGTTGACGCATTCTGTCAGGTTGGCAATCCGAGTCTTGAGAGTTAAAGGGGTCTGAGCGAAATCATCACGATGGAATTCCTCCAAAAGATTCAAGGTTTCTGCCTTAGAACTTGCGAGTCCTGCGGAGCCCAACAGATGTGGTACTCTAGTCCGTGCTGATCAAGGTGAGTATGTGTCGCGGAACAGGTTTTCCGGGTCATTGGCGAGAGTAGCCATTGCCGGTGTTACAAGCGAATTTTTGAGATAGGCGTGTTGCATCGGTTTCTGGTCGGTGCATAGGTAATGCAATCGCCCTCGGACTGGAAGTTCCGAAAACTCCCCCAGACCTTTGAATTTCTGAGACTAAACTTGATTATCCGAAGGCAAAGTTGACCCAGTGACTTGCTGTGTCTTGGACAGTCAATGATGTGGCCTCCTCAATGGTTGTGACGGGAATGTCCAGCAATTTAGAATATAGTTTATGAACCGAATGAGAGTGGTTTACTTCACCTGAAGACTGAGCCACCAGGCAGGAACGCAGTGTATCTACATTAATTTTGCAGTAGCCTCTAGTGTTACTAGTGACAAAACTGATTAGATCGATTCTACACATGAAAGCAAACAAGGTCACTGTGTGACCTCTGGGCCCTAAGAAGCGAGAACTTCGAGATTACCGACCGTTAGCTTCCTATTGGGTAAAGCATAGTCAAGAATCAAGGGGATACGACAATCTTGCCAGTGCGTGAGATCTGAGACACGTCCAGTTAACCCCGGGGTTTCCATTAATTGGAAGAAACATGCTGCCACGGATCCTTCTAAACCAATGTGCCAGAGCAAATGGAAGTTCTCGTCTGGAAGGTAAAAATCAGCCATCGAACGGACATGTAAAGAGCCCAAAAAGGTGACGTCTTTAAGCCTGATGAATGAGTTAATCGTGGTGACCCCATTTGTTTATTGCTAACTGCGCTAAGGTTACGATTAGCATTTGCACTCTCTTGGTATTGATATGTTCGCCGAGCTTGGCATTTAGGTTGAAAACGTTTCACCACCAGGCGAAGTGACATCATCAGTGATGATGTCATCTCGCCTGGTGATGAAACGTTTGCAACCTGAATGCCAAGCTCGGCAAACATATCAATACCAAAACCATCATCCCGAGCTACAAACAATACCACCACTGTTCCCAACCATTTGCACACTCTCTTCCTCCCAACTTTTGTATGCGCCTAAATATTTGTTTGAACGAGTATGGTTACCGGCACGTTGCTGGCGCACTGGAACGTACGGCTCCGTTATCTGCTGGCTTGTCATTTTGCTGTAGTAACGTGCTATTTCGCTATTCGCTCGCTCTCACGTCTATTTGGCGTGTTGGCGATATATTCCTTGTCTACTCGTCGCGTTATTCGTAACTGCCGGCCATAGCCCGTTTGAGGTCTGCATCATTGCCTGTATAATCATAATACGGGGGTCTGGTTAGTAATCCGGCTAACCGAAGATCGGCACTGGTAAAACAAATAATACGTCAAACTACCTCAGGAATCACCGTAAATTTTGGATTGCTACAATGGAAAGCCAGAAGTGAAGCGCTTACACGAGAGCATGTCTCACCACTCTTACTCGTGGATCTGACAACCCGTGACGGCAGCATGCTATTTATTTCAAGTTCAGAGCCTAGGACACAGGTGGTAGGCCACGACTGAGCTATTGCAACTACGCGCGGCCTTAGGATGGTGGAGAGACCGCGCAGTTCAGCGAGTCTATCGAACAAGCTGAATGCGCTGGTGCGAATACACTTAAAAGGGCTGACGGCAAAAGATTGTGCAAATGGTCAATATTTTGAATGATGTGAATCGTTCTTAATACGAAGAGGCTGGAGTCGGCTCCCAGCAAATTTCTGTCACCAAATCCTTTAATGGCATCTCGGAGTTGCCAGTGCGAAAGCGGTCATCAGATTTCCGTTTCGGGCACTTCTTAAAAACGACTAAGATAGAGTGTCACTGGCTCAAGGAAGAGATAACGCACATAGCGATAACTCACAGGGGTGTTTGTTGCCATGCTTTGGAAGGTCACAGTGATCTTAAGGAGTGGTGGGCGGCACTCGTCGGAGGCAGAGTTCGGACGAAGCAAGCATCGAATACGCCGAACTTGCACACTCGCCAATTCAAAACTTATAGCCCAAGATTTCCGCTGGTTTCTATCATGCTGTTTCAGGCTTGTGAACGGTGGAAACCGAAACGTCTCTCATTATGATTTTGTGGGAAGGATTAACCCTTAGGGGGTTTCTTCTAGACATTTTAGGCCCAACATATAGCTTGGGAGGCTGGAGCTTGCGGGGCATCCATTATCATCGAGAAGGCCGGAAGCGATTCAGCGTTTCAGTGACTAATACACGGGTTCGCGGCGGAGGGTCATGCTGACAGCTAACTGGCTCATGCCCGTGTTTTTTGTTTCCTTCTACAGCACTGTTTTTGGATCCCCTGCTTTGAAAGATTGCTGTCCCCGGTGTCTCGAGGTAGCGCCGAAGTTAGCCAACAGACTAAAAACGACCGGTTTGCAAGTTACAATATATATAACGTTCAATCAGAGGACCAGTGCACTGACCAGTTCGGAAGCTTATTTATGCAGGTAAGAGAGGGGAAGACATGAATCGTCCAGCTACACTACTAATTCTACAGAGGAAACTATCCCAGGGGTGGCTGGTTCAACCGTCCCGGAATGAACGCGAAAGCGGGAATACAATGTTATGAGGACTCGAATTTTCAGGCTTTCGCGCCTGTTTACTCTCACTTTACACTGCTACTCCCTCCCTCATACACTGTCCCGGGGATCTTCCTCGGCCGCTGCGTACCCTAGTGGTCTCTGACCGTAAGTTTGCGATAAGAGAAACATTGGTCGATTCTCCATTGCATGGTTCCTAATCTTGGGTTTGTGCACGAGGTTTTAGTCGACTGAAATGAGCCACTTGTGGTCGTTTGTGGGTTTCCTTGGAATCTCTAATTTTGCGAGTAGACTGTGATATTAGTTTTAAGGCACTCAGTAGATTGCACAGTGTCCGTCCCACTAAGTGTGCAGTTTTGATGGTACTATAGAGTTTGCTCTTCTTAATGTACATAAACGATCTGTGCGACGTTATTACACATGACAAGCCCTTTCTGTTTGCTAACGATATCAAAATCGTTTACACATTCCTCCAGGGCAGTAGTATCAATTTCTGTCTACAAAATATACGACAGGACCTAGCGTCACTGCAGTTGTGGTGCAGAACATGGCTGATGTCGTTCTCAGCAGACAAATCGAACATCCTCACTTATGGTTGTAAATTACCTCATGGCTCCATCTCACTAGATGGTTGTAATATTGATACAGCCACTTCGGTCAGAGATCTAGGAATACGGTTTTCAAACTCCTCTAATTTCTCTGAACAAGTATGCTTCCAGGTAGCAAAAACTAAAAGAACAATAGGCTGCATCTAAAAGGCGTTCAGCCTACCAGCTGCGAAGCTGACTCTTTACAAAATGTGTGCTCGGCCTCAACTCGAGTACTGCACCTTCATTCACTGCCACCTACGCAAGTCCGACAGGCTTGTGTTAGAAAACCTTCAACGATCGTTTACCAAAAGCTTATCAGGATATTCCTCTTCGCTCACCTATAGACAACGT
>QNGE01003695.1:55551-66655 GCA_008508345.1 Paragonimus westermani | reverse complement strand
CTCATCCATCACAAAGCACATCATGGAAACAGGTCACGTTGTTGACCCGGCCAACTCGTTTCAAGTTCTGTTACGTAATAAGAACCCCAAGTTGCTTGCTTTCTCCGAGGCGATGTTGATCAATACTTACCGTCCGGCTTTGTGTGTGCATAAACTGTTGACTCACGCAGTTTGTCTGCCCTGGAACTGACGACAGTCTTTGTTTCATGTAAACCCAATGGTTGAATGTTTTTGATTGTTTGCTAACCGCATGTCCTATATATTCTTGGCGTTACTCTGTAGTTCAGTTGATAGTGTGCTTGCCACGTCCCGGTATTCTGTTCTTTTCGCTGATTCAATTTCCGCCCGCCTGCCTTTTTTTACAGTTGGATCCCATCTGTGAAACTACTTATCAGTGGCATTATTCAGTATACACCCCACAGTTACTCACCATGTTTAATGGCTAGGTAGCCTGAACTATCAGATCGGGGTGGTATCTAGTAGTTGGTGGTCATTTTTGTGTCCTGAATGTTTTTTAAAAAGCCCTCTGTGTGTTTCGTACGCTCGTAATGCTTGATAATTCCTGTTGCACTTCGTTGCATTCATCCTGAATTCTACTGCTCTCAGCAATGTTTTGAGATTCTCGACAGATTGTTGGTCATAGACCTACAGGTTTACGGGATATACTTACTGCATAATAACCGAGCACATGCTGCTTATCTCAAATGGGCTAATTTTGGGTGGTTTGTTATAAAATCCAGGCAATATGTAAGTCGTACCCTGTACAACTCAGCAAAGGTAATCTCATCCATTTTTTCGAATGGACAGAGTTCTCAGTAACTTTTGTAATCATCCGTGTATTTTAAAGTTTCTGATCGCTGATATGCTAACTCCAAAACATACTGAGCCGAGCCCCACAATAATAACAGGATTCCGATCTTGTCCGGCAGCCGTCAAATACCAGAAGATCGCTATTCTTCGTCTACAAACTGTTGAGTTCCTATCAGTGCAGTAGGTTTTCTTGTACAAAGTGGCGTGTCAAAAGAGCGCATAAACAAACGTTTCTGTCAGGTCTTATAGTGACTGAAAACATGTATTCCTCTGGCATCATACGTGGTTCACGACAATATCGTTTATTTAACCGTTCCTGCTGCCTTTGTGATCATCCTCTTGAGTTTGGAACTCGACGTGTGTTGTGTCTCTTAAACACGCTCTTATGATCCTAGAAGTGTACTTCGCAGTTCATTCATAAACTTTCGTCACTTGTGCGATTAAAGGTAAGATCTGCAGTGCGCTTCGATGTACGAATCAGAGACCTACTGCATTCGTGCGGAAAATACACATGGACTTTCGGCATTCGATCATCATTGCCTCCGCCGATCAGCCTGTATCAGTTGGGCTGCTGATTAGTGGAGGAAACCAAAAGACGACCAGAAGATAACGGGCTATGTTAGCTCGGACCTTCCCGCAGAACGAGCTTGGTAGGCATCGTCCACCTGACTATGCAGTTCGCGACCAACCATACTGCGACGAGCCTGTGTCCGAAAACTTTTTAACTGTCTTTCTTCGTGAAACTGACTTGTTTTGTTTGTTTGCTTTTCTTCTGTTCCTCTTCTCTTTCATACTTTTGTACTTATTTTTTGCTCCCTAACGTTGTACTAGACTCAAAGCTGCAAATGATCGACCGATTGATTCCTAATTAGTTCAAAGTCATCCTGTAGGCCGTCAGTAGAGTTTTTATGACACCCATAATGTTCATATTATTTTCATCGGTGATATTACATAGACAACGCAATGCGGTCGCCACGGGTTGTCGATGTTAGTCCACTGTTCCGGTGTGTACTTTAGTCCTATGCTACGCGGGGTGCTACTCCAAATTTGACGGAAAACTAATTTCTGTTATCGTATACTTGAGAATGTGGATAAGATATGGTTATTTACGTGACAAAATAAGCACTTTAGTAACGAAAGCTCCTATGTTAATTATTAACGCTAACCGCAAGACATCAGTGGAGTGCATGACACCTCAATATGCCAAGTACATATGCGTGACTTTACACGCGATGTATCTGTCCACATTTTGTACCATTCATGCGTTCGCATCACATGAACTATGGTACGATTTCTTGGACCTTCATACTAGACAAGTCTGGCGTGCAAACGAGTGCACTGATTTCACCGCCTAGATTTCAGTAGCTTCGACGAACTATATAAATGCTAGTGCATTAGTTATCACACAGACTTTGGGTAACCGGACTTACACTAGAAGTGGCAATCTGTTGAGCACTTTGTGATGTTGCTTTCTTCTTGAAAGCCTGGGAGTTCAGGTTGTGTTTACTTGCGTGTCACCAACTTTTTCACTGGGGCCAAATGACTACGGTTTTCCGTGGTTTGACGCGTCGTCACAGATATGGCAAAAAGTACTAGTATCTTTGCTTCCAACTATTGTCTTTTGCTCCATTTCGTATAATTTTCTTTTCATATTTTTCAATATCTATCGTGGCGCTTGAGAGATTTTTAAATATCTGTATATTTTTGGGTTTGCTGATTCAAAATAACAGCAATCTAGTGAGTGATTCTGGCGGAATGGAGATATAATGCAGTCCTCTGTGGCTGTTATATAATTCAGGTTTTGAATACTGAATGCCATGAATTTCTTTGAACACTGAATGCTGCGATTTCCTGTACCTGTGAGCCAATCATGCAACACTTTTTTGAGTTCCCAGGCGCAAAGGTTGATGTGTCGTTACCAGTCGTACTGCGACCGATCCATACATTTCCCTCGCCCCAACAACTGGACAGCACTCCGCACGACTGTGGAGTCATGCAGGCGGCGCAATAAGCGCGGACAAGCGAGTAACTCTTGAAGCTTGGTCGGATGGCTGTGCGAAGGAATGAATACCAACAAGCTTAACGAATTAACAAACGTAACTGCACCAATTGTTTGATCAGACTAGGAAGATCACTACCAGACGAGGGAACCCAATGGTTCAGATGCTCAGTTTCAATTTTGCTTGGACACACACACATTGGGCGCAGTAGCAACCGCATTTTGGTTGAAACACGTAAGCGGATCACCCAACTGTTTGAGCAAAAGTAAGGTTAGTGTGCATCGGTGACAAATAATGACGTGGATCACCGAGTGGTCTACAGCTGGTTACGTGCCGGTGTTATCACGTATCCGCTGAAGGCGCGCTGCGGTCAGGGAATCCTATTTTGATTGGCAAACAGATTAATAAACTACTAAATTTGGTAGCTGCTAATCTCACGGTGATTTTGGATCATTTACGACTATGAGTACAAAGGTATTCAGGGGAGGGCTTATCTATCACGACCATTGACAACTATCTGGATAGTGGCGCACCATAATCACGAAGTTGTTCCATAGACCAGCTAGAGTGAATACAGAGGACAACAAATTTTGGAAGGCCTTCAGGAGAAATACACTATTTGTTGGATCCCAGCTGTTTTACACACGCACTGTGGGGATATCATTGAGGGCGTACATCACCGTGATCAGCAGTCGGGGTTGAAGTGGCCACTTGCTTAAAACTGTGACTGAAACTAAGATCACACATTATCAGACACGAAGTGGCTCATAAGCCAGTAAAGACTGCCGGCGTTGTTTCAGGATGGTCACTATTTATCTCAGCAATGCAACCCGCAGGTTGATGGCCGTACGGATTGCTGTCCAGTTCTGGGAGTGTGAGATATAGGTCGATTGCAGCAGTGACGCGCGTTTAGGAATCTTGTCAACTACATAGCCCTAACAAACACCATCCCTATCAAAAAACGGTAAGAACAAGAGCGTGTTGTATCCTGCGATCGTTCGATCATTTTTCCGGGTCCAAAGTCTGATCGCAGCAGCATGGGACATCAAAAGTACGAACAGTGTTCAGCAGTGTGGAGTACATGAAAAAAGAATCTACCGCACGTGATAAATATTATACGATAGCAAGAAGAAAAGGTTCTTACTACTGTATGGGGGAAGTCTAACAATGATCATCCTTGTTCTAAAAGATGTGAATTGGCGTTTTACTGACTCAGCTGGCGTTTTGAATGTGGCTGCCTCGGGTAATTAGGTTGCCTGCCTAGGAAACGGTGAGTGTGTGCCTGAACGAAACAACGCAGGGAGTAAATACGGACTGCAAACTGTACATTTGTCGTTTTTTTTTAAATGAATAAATGACACTGAAATGGCATGTTGTGAAGTGCGGAAAGGTAAGTCAAACGACTTAATTTTGCTTTGGTGTTTACTCAACTACTAACCATAGGTGCTTGATTGAACAACAGGTTTCGATAAACGATTGTAATTGCATTAGAAAAAAGAGGGAGATAATAAAGTAGCTAAATACTGTGCAATTTTCACCAGCTTGAGAGCAGCAAAAACCGACAACGCTGTCAAAACCTAGCTACAAAGCGGCAGCGTAGAGGTTACGAGCTATTTTTCATATGCATCGAACCGTAGCCGTCTAATTCACGTCAGCTTGTCACTTTCACTACATCAGGACTTGTGTGAAACTCCTTCGTTTGGAGTTCACTTTTCCCTGGTGTTACCACAGCTCGGTTTCTATAATCGCCACAATTTTTAATCGCCAACTGAAGAGCTGGAAGCCTTTTATCTTAATACGTGTATTCGGAACACAGAAGTCTTGATTTACAACGATGAGTTCGTTCCACGCTTACGCGATTCACATATCTAAAGTATGCAAACGTTGCGGGATCCCTTAGCAAGTGGCTGTACGGACGTTTAACGTGATTTTGTGTGGACATCGCCAAATTTGATTAATACATTCTTAAATGTGTTCAGATGAAATGTAACACTGTTTGTGCGTTGATCTTGCAAAAGTGGTAGGAACATAGCTGACACGTATTTCTCCCTTTTTGCTATCATACCTCGCGTTTCCTTGTTCATGTATGTTCATTACATTTTTAGTGCTCGTCGCACTAAGTCGCGTTTTCCCCAGGTACGCAATTATCAGACGCGAAAAGCAAAAGGCCGTTGAGGAGAGAGACCAAATCTTTATTCGACGAAATGTACAGGTGGTCTCTGATAGCGCTGTAAAGGGCACCGACACGCGAAATAGCTAGAGAGGCTAGAGACCGGCCGTCGACGAGCGAGTAAACCGGAAGAATGTAACACGTGTGTCCTTCGGGTTCGCGCCACGGTCACATGACATGCAGCCTAGGTACAATATGCAACTATGAGTTTTGGAACTATTTTACACACCATACCGCAGGCAGGCCAGTGAAATCTCCAGGCCGCTACACAGCTCCCCTCTAGAAGGGTACTGTGTCAACAACCCTTCGATCCTGATGAGGATAACTGGGGCAAGCCACCCTTGGCCTGATCTGGTTCAAGGCGTACCGGCTGATATCCAATCAGCCTACGCGTGGTACGAAAATCCCCAGACGCTGCAGGTGGATGAGCACTAATGCCCACAGTTCCTGGCGCGCTCCCACTCGAGTGTCCTCCCTTAAAGGTGCCGAAACAACCGTTAACGAAAAAGAATGTTCGAGGCGAGGCATCCACGGAACGTTCAAGCACGACATCCAATACGAGATCGAGGATGATCGCGATCGAAGATGCCACCCACGTCATGCAGGCTTCGGATGAAACATGCGACAGAAAATAGAATGAAACTGGCTGAGTATCAGTACAGAAATGAATGACGTACTCAACCAAATTATACAGCGAATAGGGATATTCGAGAGAGAGAAACCTGGGCAAACGCAATTGTTTTTGTTTTGAAAACCATGTTTTTTGTATTTTTGGGAATTTTTTTGCGACTTTTTTGTGTTATGATCGAAACAACACGGGATTTCACAAACGCTAATCTTCTAGGAGACGTTTCGGCCAGTGCACCCTACGACCTGAACGCGTTACGGCGGGTGCTGGTGTCATCGGCAAAGTCTTGATGTCTGCTGAGGACGATGCGCTTGGGCGAGGCTGTTCCGAGACAGCTGCCGGCGTGGATAGGGGCTGCGGAGGAGCATTGAAAGCTTCCTCTGTCCTTTCGAAGTAGGCCGTTCTCAGACGATCGATGCTAGCCGTGTCCCGAATACCTTGACGCTTGAGCCCGTAAAAGCGATCCTTCCGATGAAGTACTCTGAAAGGACCTTCATAAGGTCGTTCGAGTGTGCGTCGTGAACCATCTACGCGAACAAACATGTGTGCAGTTGTGGAGGTCTTTAGGAACAAACGCCTTGCGGCTTTGTTCTTGTGTGTCTGTGACACGGAGGCGGTGAACCTTAGCTTGTTGACAAGCTAGGCAAGATCGTGCCCACGTGCGAAGATCCTTTTGCATACCAGGCCAGACGTACCTATCAGAAATGAGCTTGGCCGTGGCCCGGATGCCAGGATGGGCTATGTTGTGTAGCGTGTCGAACACGCGTCGTCGGAAAAGAGTAGGAACTACTGGACGTGGATGTCCAGTAGAGGTATCGCAAAGGATAGTGTCTGCAGACGCTGGCAAAGGTTGATCAGTCAGCCGTAGAGCTGATTGTTGGCAGGAGGCACGGAAATCATTTTCCGAACGTTGTGCGTTGGCCATAGCGTTTAAGTCGATTGAGTCGTGACCAACTAGTGCCGACACTCGGGATAAAGCGTCAGCCACAACGTTATCGCTGCCAGAAACGTGGCGTACATCAGACGTAAACTGGGATACGAAGTCCAGATGGCGAACTTCGCGGGGCGAATGTCTCTCAGACCTACTGCGAAAGGCGAAAACCAACGGTTTGTGGTCGGTGAAAATCACAAACTGGTTTCCCTCGAGGGCATGTCGGAAGTGACGAACGGCCTAGTAAATTGCTAACAACTCACGACCGAACGTGCTATACCTAGTTTCAGCCGGAAGTAAACGTCTGGAAAAGAAAGCGAGCGGTTTCCAGAGTCCATCGACGAACTGTTGAAGTACGGCGCCGACTGCGGTGTCTGACGCGTCAACAGCTACACTTATTTCCGCGGCTGAGTTGAAGTGGTGCAACATAACGGCGGTGGCTAATGCGTCCTTAATTCTATCGAACGACTCGATGGCTGTTGGTGATAACTCTACGACTCCGTTGACACGGCCGCGGAGTAAATCGGTTAAAGGCTGCATAAGCTGAGCGCAATGTGGAATAAACCGCCTATAGTAGTTGACCATCCCGTTAAATCGACGAATAGCGGCGAGGGTGGTAGGACGGGGAAAATCGCGGATTACTCTTACCTTATCGGTTAACGGTCGAATACCGTGCTGGTCAACGTAATGTCCTAGAAACTCTATCGCTGATTGACCAAAAACACACTTCTCCGCGTTAATCGTTATGCCAAAAGTTGCTAATCTGTCGAAGAGCTGTCGCAGATGAATCTGGTGTTCTTCTTCAGACGCGCTTGCAACTAATAGGTCATCGATGTAGGGGTGGACGAAATCCAGACCCCGTGTGACGTCGTCGATGAAACGTTGAAACGTTTGTGCAGCGTTTCGCAAACCAAACGGCATACGTAGAAACTCGAATAAACCGAATGGTGTGATGACGGCTGTTTTGGCAACATCCTCATCCGCAACCGGGATCTGGTGGTATGCGCGCACCAGATCAATTTTCGAGAAAACACGGGTACCATGAAGGCTAGCCGTGATGTCCTGTATGTGCGGAATCGGGTACCTGTCGGGTATTGTGGCGTTGTTGAGCGAACGATAATCTCCACACGGGCGCCAATCGCCTGACGCTTTAGGGACCATGTGGAGTGGAGAGGCCCAAGGGCTACTGGACGGGCGAATGATTCCGAGCTCGAGCATGTGCTCAAACTCAGCGCGGGCTATTTTAAGCTTGTCTGGTGTCAACCTGCGAGCTTTGGCGAACACCGGCGGGCCTGTCGTGACTAGGTGGTGCCTCGTGGAACCCCTGACGGCAGGCAGAGATGAAGACTGTCGAAAAACAGTCGGATACTTATCGATTAGGAAACTAAAGGAGTTTAGTTTCGTAGAGCTTTGATATACGGGACTGATTGATACCTTATCGGTCAAAATCCCTGTAACTGTAAGCTTTGTCGTTTGGTCGACCAGACGGTGTCGTCTGGAATCTACCAAAAGGTCGAAGTGCTGGAGAAAGTCGATACCGATAATCGCCATTTGGACGTCGGCGACCGTGAAGATCCAGCGGAAAGGCCTACGGAGACCTAAATTAAGTGTGCGAGAGCGCTGACCAAACACTTTTATAGTGCTTCCGTTGGCCGCGCGAAGATTCGAAATAGATGACCTGTTTAAGTCGTGGGTCTCAGGTGGGATCACGCTGACCTCGGCACCTGTGTCGATAAGATAGCGAATCCCCGACTCGTGATCTTTTAGAAAGAACAGGCGACCAGGCGGGCCAGTTACGTCGTTAACCATGTGGATTTGGCTGCCCTGTTTGCTGACTGGACCAAAGGTACAAGGCTGTCGGCATCGTCGGGCTTTCTTGCCAAATTGCTGGTGATACCAGCAGTGATCCGGATTAGCGTTCGGTGGCGCCTGACGAGAATCACGTGACCCTGCGTGGCTACTGTGTCGTCGAATGGGGGTAGTCGAACGTGATCTCGAACGATGCGTCGTTAAGGCCTGAAGTTGTTTAGTTAGGGTGGCAACTTGAGCAGTTAGAGTTGCAATTGCGCCCTGACTATTCGAAGCGAGCTGGGAAACAGCGGTGCCGTATGTTTCCCCGATCCGGTCGGCGACATCAGCCAAGGTTGACAAGGTTGCTGATGGGTTTGCGCTAAGAATGTTTTGCATATCCTTAGGCAAACGCTGTAGCCACATCTCCCTAAGTAGAGCCTCTTCTATGTGTGTCGTGCCAGCTAACCGCTGCATGTGGCGAAGGAGCTGCGATGGTTTACGGTCACCGAGCTCGGTCGCACTCAGAAGCTGAGAAATACGTTGGCGATCGGACAAACCAACGCGCTTAATTACGGCCGCTTTAAGTTGCTCGTAGGGCTTCGTGGAGTCCGGTAACTCCAGAACATCGTCCACCTCGTCAATGACGTGAGATGGCAGTGCCGCAACTACGTGATGAAAACGCGTTAGCTCTGAACTAATCTGTCGTAGCGCAAATGTGGCTTCTAACTGAGCAAACCACGATTTAGGATTATTCTCTCTAAAGGGTGCAAACGGTACGGCTAATGCACTGACCGAAGCGTCTGACAAAACGTGCGGTTGAGCCTCCATTAAAGCGGGATGGATAATAAATCGAATTTTTTATTTAAAAAAATGAACATGTAAAACGTATTAAAGAAATAGGAACTCACAGTTATACAAAAGATATACCTGTGGAAAACAAAAATTAATCGAACGGGCTCACCAATTTAGTGCTCGTCGCACTAAGTCGCGTTTTCCCCAGGTACGCAATTATCAGACGCGAAAAGCAAAAGGCCGTTGAGGAGAGAGACCAAATCTTTATTCGACGAAATGTACAGGTGGTCTCTGATAGCGCTGTAAAGGGCACCGACACGCGAAATAGCTAGAGAGGCTAGAGACCGGCCGTCGACGAGCGAGTAAACCGGAAGAATGTAACACGTGTGTCCTTCGGGTTCGCGCCACGGTCACATGACATGCAGACAAACAATCGGACAGCATCCATCATGCGAGCTTTCTTAATAGCCTAGGTACAATATGCAACTATGAGTTTTGGAACTATTTTACACACCATACCGCAGGCAGGCCAGTGAAATCTCCAGGCCGCTACACATGGAGACTACGAACACTATATCATTTTGGCTTATGAATAAGTGTACCGTATGCTTCTAATCCTACCAGTAAGGCTTTCGAAGACATCTTTTTAATAGTCACTCATATTTCAAAAACTTTGGGTGGAACTATAGTACTAGCAAAATACGGTACTTCGGAAAAACAACAGAAGGTATATCGAGACAGACAATCATAATAAACAATCGTGTGAAATACGCCGGAGAAAATATTCTGGTGCTGGCTGGCACATGGTGGGAAAACTGCGGCTGAAAATAAGCTTCATCCCCAAAGGTCATTGTCTCCAACGGATTGATAACGCTAACCAGTTATAAACTTACTGTTACCGCAAAAGACGATTAGCCTATAACGTTGTTTACTTCACGAAATCCTGGATATGTTGTGCCAAAGCATAGAACCACGGAGGCGTGCACTCATTTGCACGGCTGATGCATATTCACACACGCTGGCCTGCAATGAATTGTCGTTCGTCTTGGTGGCATGTCCACCACAGCGCGTACACACTATTTCAATTGTCGCTTCAGGTGTTGACACTTGCCTATTTATTCCCCAAATGTGCTCTCGCATTGTGAGTATTATACTACTCACCAACAAAGCTGCCCAATTTACAACAGTTTTATAAGTAAAACTGTTACTCTTAACTCTTAGCTCGACAATATACAATACGAATGTTATGGTTGGTCTGACCTTACCATCGACTAGTCAATGTTCTCTCCAGATTGTCGATTGGAGGTAACAGACAGTAACCACCTCCTATCGAGAGGACCGGGCATCTTGATAAGTTTTCACAGCCGGGAGTGTTTGTGCTTTCAGACATAATAATTCGGTCGTGCTAATGTGTGGTCAACGATGTAGTGATCAACACGGCTGCTTCGTGGGGGTGTGGTCGGAGATCTAATCCATGTCATGGCAAGGATATGCACTATAGAACAGCTGTAACAAGAGCGAAACACGAGTCTAGTGATTCTTTTCGAAGGAGGCTGGATGGAAAGTCTGTCTGAGTGCGAAGGCTGCGATCAAGTGTAAATGGTGTTTCATTTGAAATACCCTCTCTTAAGGCGGTTGGGTGACTGAGTTGATTCGGAAATTAAGGAGACAGGCAATCAATTTAGATCCCGTCACATGTTTTCCATGTACGTCGTTGCACGTGTTGAACGACTGAGGTCTGCTATCCACAATAATTTGTCAGCTGTTAGATGAATTTTAACCCTATTATAAAAGGCGTACATCAGGCCCATATAGTAACAATTAACTGATTAACCGAAAGATTATAGTTATCTACTACATTACGCATCGGTTTCCTATTGATACAATACCGAACTTTTTCAGATAAAAGAAAGTAGAAATTTGGACACTGCCATTTTCCATTTTGGGCACAACATTTTCCATTACGTGCTAAAGCAAATCAC
>QNGE01003695.1:21970-53463 GCA_008508345.1 Paragonimus westermani | reverse complement strand
TGAGCTTCATAACTGATGCAATCCACATGTAGCCACTTGTAAGCGGTATTGCACTTGACTCCGTTCAGAGGGGCAACCGTGCGCCAGTCATCGCCCCTTTCAAATGCTTCGATAATACGTCTGCGTGTTTCGAGGCTGATGCAAGTGTACTTGCGTCCGCCAGCCATGTATGTGAGAGAACTAATTAAAATGTTCTCACAAACCGGTTCACTCTCACATCAAAGCTCGAAGTCTACCACGACCCCAAAGCTCACGCCTATTGGACGTGAGATTCACAGGCACCCCTAACCACTCGCAACTCTTTACCTGTCAAAGGAACCAATACGGCCAGCGGTTTGATGAATTAGTAGGAACAGGGTCAGGTGATCTGTGCTCCACTTTGACTGCTAACCCCGTTCTCATTAAGTAAATCCGTTGACACCCCTCGAATAACCCAAACCACATCCTCTACCAAGTAGCCAATGCGAAGCACTCTAATTAAGATTGGTCGTCCCTTACGGTTAGTTGGGCGAATCGTGTTCTTGTCGTGACGTCCAAGAATCTAAGTGATTTGCTTTAGCACGTAATGGAAAATGTTGTGCCCAAAATGGAAAAAGATGTGGAAAATGGTATATTAACACACGGTATCCCACCATACGTTTGGATAATTTTTGAGGATGATTTACGATGCCGTTCACATACAGACTAGACTCCTTGTCGTTCTTGAATGAACAAACTCAGCTGAGCGACCCGGATATTGATAATAACTACATGTTACATTTTAATTTGCACATTTTATTATATCTTATTATAAATGAACCTTGACCTACTTCTATAATCTTCTCTTGGGAAACGAGTTTCCTTCCCGCAGGTTTACTTGTACGAGCATCCGTAAGGTCGCAGAACTTGTTGGAACTGATCCAGCAAACTGAAACCCAGTCAGTGTTCACTGTCGGCAACCGATCGACAATGAAAAACCAAGGCTCAGCACGTTGACCTCCGTGTATTATTATCGACCCTGGAAAGTAGAGTGTACAGAGAGATACGTCAAGCTAGCTAGGCACGGAGCGAGTTGTGTTTTTAGCCCCGGGCCGGATGTTACAAAATGGGTAGCTTGACTAAAACAAAAGCAGGTGCAAAACCAAAATCATCGAAAAGGTGCAGATGAATACGATTATCAAAATATTATTTATTATAGTCGCTACAAACTGCCCCACAGCACAATCCTGTCTCCACTCATTGGTCGGTTCAACGTAGATTATGCCTAACTTGTCTGTCTTGCTGCATTCGTGTGCAAAGCATTTCGAGTTGATTCGTTGGTTAGTTTCGTAAGATTCAAATGAACTTGGTTGCGTGGAGGTTTTGCGTTTTCATGCCGTTCAACATGATTTGTCCCAGATGAACAACTATAAAGATGGGAAGAGTAGACATAAACGAGTTTCTGTTATGATCTGACTTATTTACATGTGGTTATCTGTTTCATCGAAAACTGCGAAATATGCCCTTAAGTGTTCGGCGTTGAGCCCGTTCGAGGCTACCACGGTTCTGACCGTCGGTGTTGAACTGGACCAATGGCATTGATTCTCACAGTAGCCCGTGAAATAACACATAAGTAGGTAATTACGACGACGTGAAAACATTATTGAGGAAATGGAATAATGAACACTCTTAGGGAAGAATCAACAACCTTAGGCTTACGGGCTCGTTATTAGGTGCGACACCTTACTTGTTCGAAATCCCTCCCATCCAGTAATGTAGGCTGTTGCGCACTTCCTAACATGACCGGTGGCACCTCCCAGCTTTTCAAGTGTTGTCCGGACAGTTTTCTTCCACATATTTGTTAGCTTGAAATGAGCTATGAAACTCCAGGCAACTTCTGCTGTTCAATGAACATGGAGGTAAACTGCTTTAGTACAGGTGGTTTACAAACATTTAGCGTATTCCATTTTCCGTGAACTCAAATCACTATACTTCTAACGAATTCTTTTAATTTCCATTTGTTATTGCTTTTACCTAGGTACCGTAGATTGGCCCTCCGTTACCATCCATGTCGTACAAAACCGGGTGAAGATTTTAAAGAAAAATTCGAGGCAGTTTCCGAAGCCTATGATGTGTTGTCCGATCCCAAAAAGCGTGCTATATTTGATCAGTTTGGGGAAGAAGGCCTGAAAAACCGAGCTCCTGTGGGGAACGAATGGAGTGAAGCCTACGTTTATCATGGGGATCCTTACAGGACGTTTACTAGCTTTTTCGGAAAAGATAATCCATTTAGTCGTACGTTGAGCTTCTACGTGGATTTTTTTATTTAATGACTTCTAGAGTTTGAGGAGGAAATGGATTTTCAAGTGAAGAGCAACTTTGGAGGCCCCGGTGGTCGTGGTCAGCCACGGCAAGATCCACCTATTGAGAGAGAAATGTTCCTCACCCTTGAAGAGGTCTATAACGGGTGCATGAAAAAAATGAAGGTTTCCAGAAGAGTAAGTAATTTCAGACAGCTACGTTCGTTCTCACATGTCATTGATTCTGAATAAGTACACTTGTTGATCATTCACTCGTCTAAATTGTACATTGCAACCTATTGTTTCTGAATGTTGTTTTCATTATCGTTTGCCTCTCAGCACCAGTCGCTTTTGCGGCCTTTCCGTCGTTAATCGTGTGCTCACCGTTCCTCATCCGGCTGAAGTGAACTTCAATATCGGTATGATGGCTGGGAAAAAAAAACAAAAATTACTAATGAGTAGTCGGGGATTTGGTTTGTTTTCAAGTTGAGCATCACTCACATTTGATCGCAGCCTTCGCATTCAGATAGACTTTCCAGCCAGCCTCTTTCGAAAAGAAGCACTAGACTCGAGTTTCGCTCCCATTAGAACTCATCAGTAGTGCATATCCTTACCAAACCAAAACCCCGGCTACTCATCAGTAATCTAAAATATCGCCTTGCAGGTATGATGAGATCGAAGATTTCGACCTGTCTTGGAAGTCCTAATCGCGGGGTTATCGATTGGAGTTAACAGGCAGTAACTATGTCATCGGAAAACCTGATCATTGCTCACAAGCGAGAGTGGTTGGGCGTTCACATTTGATAATTCGGTCGTGCCTGATGTGAGGTCAATGGCGCAGCAGTCAGCACGGTTCCTTCATGATTGGAATGGCCGGAGTTCAAATCCCGGCCGTGGCAAGGATATGCATTAATGATGAGCTCTAATGAGAGCGAAACTCGAGTCTAGTGCTTCTTTTCGAGAGAGGCTGGCTGGAGATTCTATCTGAATGCGAAGGCTGCGATCAAATGTGAGTAATGGTCAACTGGAAAAGAAACTCAAAAGGCTTGACAACGTGTAAGAAGCTAGGAGTGGACGACAAACTCCGTGAGTGTACGCTGAGAGCTGAAACGCCACGAAACTACTAGTTATCGCTAGCTGAGCTTTGTCGTTAACCGTGTTTCGCTGTTATGAGAGGCTGATGAATTTTTTGTTTGAGGACCGTTTCTTGTCACTGTCGACATCGAATTGCGGGCTGACGTACGTAAAAGTGCAACGAGAAGGGAACAAGAGTCATGCTGTAAGCGGCTGGTTCTCGTCGGCTAAGTAAGGCTAATTATCAGCCCATTGTTATACCCAAAAGAGTATACAATGCTCCCTCACACAAAAACGTCCAGAATTGGCCCTGTCGTTCTGGACACATCTTCACGAAGTACGAATATTTTCCATTATAACCAGCACAGTGAAAGCGAATCTTCCAAAACCACATCGGCAATCTTTCGAGACTCGAACTGGGTTTACTCCCTCCCACTAAGAAACAGTGTGACCAGTTTTGTTTGAACCCACCCAGATTGCCTGCGCCTATACTTCAGAGAAGTCCATTGAAGTAGATAAACTCTGATGATTGATCTTCACGAATCACTCTGGCAAGCTAACATCCGTTATGCAGTTGAACAGTTAACCTAATGTGTGACTTAATCGGCGGTGGTTTTATTACGTACACCACACCAGAATAACGTCCACTAAGTGATCGTTGGTACGTGTAAACGATGCACCTCAGACGTGGGTTCTTGCAGTTGTGCTTGTGCAGAAGTTGCCGAAAATGTCGTTTTCAAATCTTATCTCCTGGAATTATTGACGCAGTTGCGCTGTAAAATGAAGACCCCTCAGGTGGAAAACAAAGAAGGAAGCATTAATTGACGAACTTTTACGAGCCTTAAAAACAGTAGCTAACTGAATGGTATTTAGTAAAATACAGTGTCTCATGTTGTTCTTTTCATGTATCTAATACAAGTATGGGCAGTGTGCTATACAATACTGCTTTGAGTGACCGTTTACCAACTGCTTCAGAGCGGAAGAGGTCCCAGCCACATAGACTGTGTTTTGTGTTACTGGTTTGGAAAATAGTGATAGTAACAACAGCGGGTGCTGAAATAAAGCCTTTCGGAAAAATCATTTCGAAAACGTCGATCGTGAGCCATTGCTGAAAAAACTATCAGGAGTGGAGGTGATCGAGTGTTCTACATGTATGCTGGCCAGCTGGTCACTTTAATGGTGGTTAAAACCTATGGTTGACTCTGGGAGACAAATTCAGACTTATCAACAATTCCAAGTACTTATCAGTATTTCAACGACTGAGTAGCCGAACGAGAATGTGCATTGACTTCGGCTGTTGAATGTAATGAATAACACTGTACACCCAATCAGAACGTGAGAAGTGACCAGAAAATCGTACATCTTCAGACTAAAAATGAATATTGCGAATGCTAGTCAAACGACACATGGTTCATGCAATTCAAATAGCGAAGTGGCCACTGAACTATGAGCATGCCGGATGATCAATAGCTTTCAGTGCGTTTTGTAGGTGCACCTTCGATTTCCACTGGAATAAGTTCTGATCGGAAGCCTGTTTTTGTTTTGATACCTGAGTGGAGTCTTACAACTGTCATCAGCCAGCTCGAAAATGCGGTAATTTGAATAGGTTGAAGAACTGAAGTTCATTTTTATGTTAACTGGACGTGTACTTATGGAAACAGCGTTTGAGAGATTAACTGATCTTTGACTGATAAGTGCAAGTTCAATCCCAGTAAGTGAGGTGATCAGTAAGATGACGAACGAAGAACAAGACGAATGGGTGCAGATTTGACTGTAGTTTTTAGGTGGAATTCAATTACGAAAAATCTGTGCTTCTATTGAACCAGTAACAGACACAGCATGCCCAAACACGGTAATCATCCTACCGCACAGCTTTCAGACCACGCCGGGAGTTCAGAAGTTTTCACATTTGGACTCGGTTAACCACCCAATCCACTGTGTCACAGGGAATCCTCCAAATGATTCAACGGATTGACTGCCCAAGCAAGATTTCCCAGCAGTTCAAGCTGTAATCCACCAACGGCACCGTAGGACACTGAAATTATATTATTTATAGGTGGTGGCTGCGAATTCACGCCGGAAGCACAAGAATTTCACATTTGAACTCAGTCACCCATCTGACCAACTGCGTCATAAGATCCACCAAACGATCCAACCGACTGAATGCCCAAGCAAGATTTCTCGATCAGTTCACGCTGGAATCCACCAACGTCACCGACGAGCACTTATATTATATTACTGATAAGCAGCTCCGTAATGTAATCGAACCGGCTGGTAAAGCATTTGCCGTGTTTGGGCATGGTGTTTCTGTCGCAGCCAAATTGATTGTTCCGTATGTTCCGATTTCGGCTACCGATTAGTCCATTTGATTTTTCCCACCGTTTACCTGATGAGATGCCGTGATTGTTAACGACTGTATGGTTAAAAGCATCATTTTACTGAACAACCCAAGTTAAAATAGATTCAGAACACACATAAAAATTGAGGGCTAGATTATGCGCAAATGGTCGCAGTTGTTCATCACCAACGGTGGTCCAAACGATTTTCCTGAAGACTTGTTTGGGTCCAAAATTGTATTGATCCGGTTAGGTAATTAATTACGCTCTAGCTGTGGAGGAAATTAAAAATTCACTCCCGTCTGACCAATGTGAACAAAACAGTTTAATTAACTCGGGCTTTGTGAAATGTTAGTCGGACCACGGATGATTTTCCTTTGTACCTTTATGTAGTATCAAGCGCCGGTTCAAGTCTGATCATATATCCATCATAGAAAGATATCACGTTTCACTTGGCATGTTTTCGATCATTTAAGTGGGCCACCTGTTTAAGTCCTGTTAGTCATTCGTTGACACCTCCTGGAGAGATCACACAAATCTATCGGACTCGCACCTAAATGTACTGCGTAAGAAGTACTCACTTCAAGTATGTTAGGCAAACCATCTGGAGGACTGTGTGAACAAACTCGAGGTTGGGAACGGTAAGCCTGGTGAGTTTAGCAGAGCACATAGTGGTTGCCGAAAATCACTCTTTTCAGTTGCATTGTCTAAGCTGCGTATTCCCCTTTGGTTGCTTTCGAACTAATCCTCCCACTGTAGTACACTTGAACACTGGTTGTGGGTGACCCGCCAAAGTTGCACACTCTTTGCATGAATCAATAGAAAACCCTTCTTCTATGCCTCCGTTCTTCCTGACATGAATGTCTGATCAAGGTCCAATCGGTACGCGCACCTGGTAAATTAAAACTGTCAAATTGGCTGCATTCCTGGAGAATTTCGACAGACATACCTGTCAATTGTATTGACTAATAATTTTCAATCACTTACTTTGACCATGCGTGTCAAGTTGGATTAATACCATGAGTATGACGCTGTCCATTGGTCAGGATGTAGTCTGTTATCTCCTAGGACTTTCTGCTTCGTTCATCTTTCGTGTTCCCTATGTACAGATCATGAACGAGGATGGCCATACGAGCAGCATTCGGGACAAAGTACTTTCGCTCACGGTGCGACCCGGTTGGCGTGAAGGGACACGAATCACATTCGCCAAGGAGGGAGACCAAGGGCCAAATACTATTCCTGGTAGGCCAGACACGTATATATGGAGTGTTTTATCCAAGCTGGTGCATAAGAAATGCACCCTCTGTTTACCCTCTTTCTCTGTTTTTTCTCCCTCTTCTGTCTTCCCCCTTCTGCTCCTTTCTCTTATTGTACACGATATATTTTTCCCATGTTTGTATAGCCTTTAAGTGTCAGCGAGAACCACTGATATATTCCTGTCTACGTTGGCGATGAAAGAGTGTATTATCACAACGGAGCTCATTGATGGTAAGCATATCTCAAGCGTAATGGGGAACAGATTTTCACTCTTCCTAAAAATTTCAGGGAATTAACTGTATGAATCCTATTGGAAGCAAGTGGCGAGACACATTTTCCATAAACTAGTAGGTCCATCACCATTTGTCGAACGTTCATCACGTTTTCATTATTTAAACCAAGCGTCAAATTCCTTTTCACTCACAGTGTCTAGTATAAACTCAGCCAAACACCAACTAATTAAATTCCAGTAAACAGAGAGACGCATAAGTTGTTATACCCGATTCAAATGGAGCACATGCTTACATACTTATATTCCCTCACCAAATGGCTAATTTAGCTATCCTCTTCCGAGTGAGTGGATTTAAAACCATTTTGACCTTGAGCTCTTAAAGTGCTGGTGAATTGAACTTTGTCAAGTTGAAACTAGCTGTCAGTGTATCTGTTTTCGCAGACCATGAATATGGTTGTTGACTTTTCTTGTCATCCGAGGGCTATCATGCGGTAGCTGTAATTTTTTAGGCGGGTCTGGTTGATTGGTATTGCATGCACTCTGGCAATCTGTTTGTCTCGAGACTGTCTTGTTTTCATTCTGGACGTCGTATCTCTGCTTAACAATTTTGCCACTGTCACCAAAAGCAGTCTTGTGAGGATTTAGTTCTCATTTTAACAACCGATTACTGTCTGAACGGACAATTGTTAAGAACTGTAATGTCTGGTGTTTGTACTCCTGATTAGGCTGCTAGCTAGCACGCACCCGTGAATACGTGTGATCGATTTGGCCTTGCTTTCATGCGAGGCGTCACGTGCACTTCTCCGAATAGGCGCCTTAACTAAACCCACACTGTATTTGTTAGTTCGTTTGTTCGCATTTGGGACCATTTCATGTTCCCACGACGCAAAACTGCATCAGATAAACGGNTATTGCTGTCTATGATGATGATGATGATGATGATGATGATGATGATGATGATGATGATGACAACCAGTAGTCGAAAAACGGCTCGAACGTTGGTGTTCATGTCCTCTATGGACATTTTGTGATCGACCTAACATTAAAAGCAACTCTTACCCTTCAGCTGTACTTATTCGACCTTACAAAATATTTTCAGCCGACATTGTCTTCATCCTGCGCGATCGTCCGCATCAACATTTCCGGCGCGAGGGAGATGACCTGATTTACACCTCTCCGGTTCCCTTGGCTCAAGCATTATTGGGTTGCATTGTGGACGTGTACACGCTGGATGGCCGGTTGCTGCACGTACCCATTACGGAGATCATACAGTGCGTCACCAAACGTTGTGTCTGAGACCCTCAAAACTACCTGATAATGTTTTTGTTTCTGTTATCGTGTGACAAATGACAGACAGCTGTGGCAAGTCTACTGTGTAACGTTTGCTGGTGATTTACTTAGACCAAGCTGTGTTGATACACGTAAAGTGTCTTGGAAGCTGACCCATTGGTGAACTTGCTTTCACTCAGCCGACAAACCGACCATCGGCTACTCCCGACACTTATTGGTAGGATGGCTTTCAAAACTGAAATAGTTATTGATGCAAATGCATTTATTGTTGAGAAACAAGATTTTATCTGTTTACAGATTCCCGTAACTTAAAAATATGGTCCATTTCAAGTATCATGATGAAAATCATATTTTGAGTAATAGTCTCAGTGAGTAATATAATAAATAGCGTAAGTTAACCTACGAGCACTTAGAGATATGGGTTTCTGTTTCATACGGACAAAAAGATTTATTTCCGTACTCTTAAACCAATAAATGTGTCACTGAGTTTCCACACGTTCCACCTTACCAACTAATAACAAAATTCTTGTAACAGAAAAGCTTATCTCTTCCAAAACATATCAAGATTGAGCATTTATTCTTAGTTGTGAGCTTGGTAGCTTACTTACTTCTCTGTTGAAGTCTACTTAGAAATTAAAAGATTTATGCTCAGCAAAAGGATGAATAGTTACCGTATAAAGTACTGGAAATTGTATCATGCCCTTTTTCTGAAGTGAAAACAAACAGCTCCAAGAGCATTATCACTACTGATCAACAGTGTGAACATCTAAAAACAATTTTATTATATTACTTCGTGTGGATTATTCAGTAGGTTTCCGTATTTTGCTTAAAATGGGGTTAACACAGAGCCATCGATTTAAAATGGCGAGAGTTAGAAAAGTCAACCTTCTGTAACTCAACATTTTTTTGTCACGATTAATCACGGAGCTCCCGTTTACTTTAACTAGACAATTTCCATTTGTCACTTCGTGACACGCTTGAGATTCACTGTAAGTCCCCCAACTTCTGCTGATAAGCACAGTTAGTAGATAGCCTTCATTAGGGTCGGGAGGCACATCTGTTTGGCTTCGAAAACTTTTTTCATGTAAACATGAAGAAAAGTTTCTAATTTTTATTAAAGATGGATGTACCACGTTTATGGATAATCCAGTGAGGTATCCGATAAGCGTGCAATCATCACCAGCTTGTTCCCACAATGTACTCTCCGTCCCACTTGAGGAAGTTCGGTGTCGGAAGCTCAAGGTTACTTGACTGATCAAAAACCGTAGGTAGATTGTGTTTGAAATGCAGACGAAAATGTGAGAATTTATTCTTGGTGGAAGGAACATTTATTTGTAGTTTCCAGCAAGAAATTACAACAGACCGACAAACATGCAGCATAAGTCTTCTGAGCGTGTTTCCAACATAAGGTCAAATAGTCCGAGAACTTTCCGAGCAACATTAGTTTTCGACATCCACGCCACAAGGTGCTCGCTGCTATGAACATGCTTAACATCATACAATCTGAGAATCATAGGGCTGCCTAAACTTCAGTTGGATTATTTGGGGTCACCAGGACTCGAGCCTACAACTTTCTCCTCACTGGTTAATGCTGCTCCTACCAAGCAAAGTAAGTGAGCAAATTGAACAGTTTCTTTTATCAACATTGTTCCACTTCGTTTGCTCGAGATGTAACAGTGCTATTTCAAAAACACCGCATTATGCGTGCAATGAAACCGGATTAGGAACCGACTACCGTTTAACTTTAAAGTACGACGGCGCTGACACCAGTAGATTTTCAGCACAGACTAAGTACAGCATCGTCAACCGAAATTACGATCGGTTTCAGTATACTTCCCGTTGCTCATTTAATGACAGCGGACTATCGAAACTACCACTCGACTGGATCATGGTGACTTCTTTTCTGACCAACGCCAAGTTGATCAGTCGCGTCAGCTTGGTTGATTAAATGTATTTGGAGAAACGAGTGCTTTCCACTAGCCTGCAATTTTCAGCAGTAAGAACATTGTATGATATATGCAAGGGGCAAGTTGTGAATAAACTGCACCCAACAGTAATTTACAAATACCTATTACTCAATAAGTGTCATGGCTGTAGGTCTCCTTTGGTTCCGAAAATATACTGCAAAATCATAGTCTGTGGACATGACACTACCTGACCACCTTGGTTCTTCTTCCAACCCCAACATTTGTGTGGACTAGGTTCCAATAACCACGGAAAATGACTCTCGCGCTTATTCTTCTATCGGAAATATTGTTCTAAACATTATTTCTGAAAGCAGATTCACAGACCTGTAGCGAAAAAAACGTTTATAATGAAATGGTTGGTCATGTTTACCAGTGCGTCAGAGTATGGTCTAGCTATTTTAAAGATTCGTTATCATTGTTTTTCGCTTCGGTTGTATGGTTTCGCCTTCATTTCCCATTTGTTCTCAGTCCCGGTTACGAAAAAGTGGTACCCGGCGAGGGTATGCCTCTTCCCGACGAGCCGGGAAGGAATGGAGACTTACGCATACAGTTCGAAATACAGTTTCCACGAAGATTGAATGCAGATCAGAAATTGCTCATCGAACAAGCCCTGTACGGTTAATATAGTTGGTTCACAACGCCATTATGGACGTGATACAAATGAATGAACGAAACACTTCCACAATTCTTTTTGATACGTTTAAAATTCAGCTATAGATTTTCAGAGCAAATGAAGTTTCCAGGTATGTCTGGCAGTTAAGGTATGCCTAACTGTTATAAACACAATACATCATATATATATATAGTCAGGTAGGTTCATTGTTTGTGTGACAACGTGTACATGTTGCCATACACAAACATTGAATCTGCCTGCTTACTGCTGATAAGACTTTGTCTCTTTATTTTCCTAGGTGACCTAAACTAATATGCATTTTGGCTGTCCATGTCAAGGTTGTGCGTTCACAGCAGTCAGTTCTATTTAGCTTCGTTCTGTCCCTCTTTGATAACTTTTCGCTTTTAGGGTGTTCCGTATCGCTGTGGCATTGCACGGCAACTCGAGCTACAGTATTTTCTGGTCAAACTTGGCCATTTCGAGTGAATGAGCATCGTTCCGTATACTGTCAAATGGACCATCTTTTTGTTTCCAATTTCCATCTACATTGGGTTGATTCTATAGGCTGCATATCTTCTAAGTGTTCATCTAACTTGGAAAGTGGACTGCGTTATCTGTGGTGCGCCACGCTGGGATCTAACCTAACCTTAATATTTTGATAAACCTACCGATCCTCGTGCGTAATCATAGGACATGAAATAAGTACAATTTATAACGAGCAACTCTATGTAAGATCATTGCTGCCCTGTTGTTATCTTATTGCACTGGCAGAATGCAGTTAATTGGACAATATAACCAGTATATACTGTGCTAGTCGGGTAGTAGTCATTACGATACTGAAATGAACTATCTATCATTATCTTGTAATGTTGCACTATATATGGTTTATCTAACAACGCACTTTTTATGTTTAGGGATTTTTGTTCGTTGTAATAAAGAAAAACAGGTTGGAGGGGAATGTATGTAAATTAATTTTTCACTGAACAGAACAGTTTCAGATAAATTATCAGCATAGGCTGGTACAATTATATATCCGATTAAGTAGCAGTGAGGGGAGCTGTTAATAACGAATAGAATGAGAGCGAGGCGAATATGCAAAACACAAACACGACCTTATGGTTATGCTCACAAACGAAGTGGGTATCAGAAAGTCAGTGTTAATTGGGGTGGGGGGGACAGATCAAATTTCCACCCAGCTTGGGTGCACGTGTTAGGCTACAGTAACCCCAAGGTTTGAACGAACTTTTCTTGAACACAACTGCAGGTGGCTTAATCGGATTGCAACTGCCTCAGTCATAGACAGGATGCGCCACCTGATCTTCCGTGATGCGGTGGCCGGGACATAGTAGGCCATGTGAAACGCCCTCTCCGAGTCTGTGCGTCGGTCACAGTCAAGCTTGCGCGCCAGGATGGATGAATTATTGTTCTTCGTTGTTCCCGAGTGAAGCCACGCCGGGCAGTGTTAACGAGTTGTTTCCCATAAAAGCTTTGTGGTGAGACCAATATATGTCGAACCCTAGGAACGGTCAAATGAAGAGATCAGAAATAAGGCAGCATTGTTAGGCATATTACATTTCAGATTACGCGGCGCCGTTCGTTTTGAATAGAACGTTACAATAGGATTTGTATAAGGTTAGATACTGCCGATCGCATCAGTCAGTTGGCACGTTGTCCCATTTAAACGGTAAAGTTACATAAACCTTCTTACCAACCGTATTTATTTAGGCTTCCATTGACTTCATGTGTTTTTAGCGATCAGTTTCTCAGGATAGGCATTTTTAAGGAGGATATCTTGTAACATGTTCAGCTCCAAGTTGATGCTACGTCCAAAAATGACATTTCATCATCAGCTTCTCATTTCAAATTGGACACGGTGTTTTTATACACCTTGCTAAACATGGTTGAATGCTTCTGTAATCCTTCTGGTTTGTCCACAACGCAATACCGTGAACTTCTTGTTTAACTGGTTTCGTGCAACTCGTTATTCTCGAGCATGCTCATGAAGCTGTCAGCCAGCCTAACGGTGAGCACATACCAATATAATCAATCTGGCGGTAAAGCTCACCATTGAATTGAACGTGAATGTTACTAGTACAGAATAATAATGACTCCTTCAGTTAAGCGACAGACAGACCGACGTTAATCCGACGAATTTCGATATGATTACACAGAAGCTGTATTGTTTCGACTAGGGAGACATTAGCAAACAGGGACGAAACATTTAACGATAGTATTTTCTTGTCGGACACGTTCGGTTTTGAGATAGAGTCAACAAATGCAAATGAATCTCCTGAACTGTATTTCGTAATTTTTCTGTTAACCGGTCCCAGAATCTCCACAAGCCATTGTGCAGTAACATGATGGGGCGAATTACACATGCCCAGTATCGATCCAAGTGGTACTACGTTTTTGTGTATCTTTGGTAGTCCGTAAACTCGCAGTATACCGGTTACTGTAGAACAGTTGAGCTCCGATACATGTGTGTTAATGACATCAGCCTATTTCAACGGCCGTAGACTCCTCGAAAGCCCTTGTTCAGTTGCCACTATCTTATCTTCTTCGGTCTTCTCTCTGTGGAATTTTGTTTTATCAGACAAAATGTTTCTCATATTTGCAACGTGATCATTCCTGTTCAGCAGAACAATTCCAGCTCATATCACATTCGGGTGGTCGTTTTTCACTGCAACAAGTTTCCCTAAATGGGACCTTGTAAGTAATCCATAAGCTGAGGTTCTACAACCTCAGTGTTTGCAGCAAGCATTAACGAAAGTGGATTTGAAACGCTCAGAATCCAGTTCAAAAGACGGACATGAACCCCGTGACTGATTATTGAAGTTTCCGACGTCAAATCACTGCCGAATTCCGGAACAACTGACGAAATTTCAATCAGCGCTTTCTTCAACGTTAGAGAACAAAAATTGTGAACATACCGCTTTGGTTGATAAGGGAGTTGATTCCTTTGGACTCATTCTCAGAAATAGATTCCTCCGTTTCCTCTGCGCGTAAGGTCCGGAGTCGTTTCTTTCTACTTCTGACTGATTCTGAGTCACATTGTAACACTGGGCTTGACCACGTTTATGAGTATAACTATGACGAAGTCGTTTTTCTTTATCCAGTCGCCCCGCTCTCATTCTCTTTGTTAATAGCTCTCCTTACTGTTACTTAACGTGACATACGATTGTACCAGCCTACGCTGGTAATTTATTGAAAACGATTTTGTTCGCTGAAAAATTGGTTTTCATGGTTCCTACGGAGATATTCTGTTATTTGAAGCATATGTATCTATCAGCACTGAACTCAGTGAGTCATGTCCTTATCCCACCTTCTGTGGTTGGCTCAAATGTTCAACTGTGTGAACTTAAATTGAGAATCTAAGTAAACCATTTCAGATCACGTTGTTAGCGTCATCCGTCTGTAAAAGGCGCTTCGGGAATTCCTCGACACTTTCGTGCATAAGGTCGTTTGGTAGCTTAAACATCAAATGACCTACTGTAGAAATTCTCCCCAATGGTGACACACATATTGCATCAAAATGCTCACTCATGCCGTAGCTGAATTGACTGATACATTTTTCCGATTTCTGTTTGCAGGTGTGATACTTCGCTTTTTCCTCCTTTGTTTGGCATCCAGACTAGTCCTATCTTGACAGTCCATGCAACGGATAGTTCATTTCCAATCTTACTGTCAACACACAAACAACACCCACGGAACAATTCTGTTTTTTGCTGACTGGTTGGCCTCAATGATCACAACTGCGTAGAAATGTTTGAATGATAAATGTGCATGCGGACGAAACAGTCTTTTTTTATTTCACTCATTATATGCTTGACACAGTAGCGCTCGGGGTGATGACTGCCTTTCAGTTAGCTATGTTGTTCTCGGAAATATGATTTGCTTACTTAGGTGTCTGCATTCTCAACAACCAGTTCAGTAGGTGGAACGCCCTACGAAGAGACATCATGTGGAAATTCAACTGACGCAGTTGGAAGACAGTCACGAGGGCTGCGTTGTTCAACAACTGTGAAGTAATATTCACTCTCGACTTGTTTACTCGCATGCATTGGGTTGTAAAAACACGCAGATAACAATCTAGCTAGGAAGTGGCTTTTTGGTGATGACGGTCAGGGGAATTCATTCGCTCAATTTTCGAAGTTGTAGATTTATACGGTTGAGCTAGATGTTAGGTCAGTTAATCGTCTGATGTAGCTGACTGGCGAGAAGGTTGAGGTGGATAAATTGTCCGGCAAAGATAAATGAAGACGAGCATTTTGTCCATAGCAATTTCCGTTCGTCTCTTGGATTGCTACACTTTTGACCCACAGTCTGGCTGGAGATGGTAGAACAGTTGTCGTTAAACCGTTTCCAATGGAGTGAGCGTTGGTCTTCCGATTGAGCTATGTACAGGGTGAGGTTAACAAGTAGAGCAGAGAGGTGAAAGCCGTAAGGTACATAAGTCACCTATGTCGGCCCACAACATGGAATGTATGTGGAACTTTTGAAATTACTCAAGTTGGTTTTTATATAAATCCCATTTACCTGCTCTCGCTTATCTCTATGCTAGTTTTCCCCCCCCCTTTACATGACAAATATGTCAGTATCGATCAACGCTGTATTTGTCAAATTTTCGTCTGAAGAGGGTCAATTTTGCGAATTCAGTCAAGTGATATTTGCATTCATGACCAACCACAGGTTTTTCCATCGTTCGACATTCGTATTTCTGCATTTTCCGTACATGCGTATATCGGCTTTTGTTTCTGGAATTTACTGTTGCCCCTATTGCAACTGCTTGTTCTCAGACAAGTCCTAGCACAAAGAAATTCCGGCAATAAGAATGACGGACGACCCATGAGTAATAGTTTTATTGTCCATCAATGGCGTTGATGGGTTCTTGCTTAAGAAATCCAGGTGTGGTAGTAGACTTCTTGGATCAGTTGGTGGGTCCCATATGAGACAGCTAGATGAGTGGATAGCAGAGTCTAAGTGTGGGATTTCCGAGTTTCAGGCGTGACGTCGTAACCGCTTGTCGCATTCGGGCATTTTGGTTTTGTCGTTGATTTGAACCCGACCGAGGTCTTCCATTCTCACTATTGGGCCTCTTATGAACAATGCTTTTATTGAAGAAGCTAACCAATATATGGACAACTTACAAATGGATTGTGCCGTTCCAGTCAGAACGAACACCAATGAAATGATCATACACAAATAAGATACTCATTGGTCATATGACAGATGGTTAAAAAACAGACAATCAAAAATGAGGTTCAGTGCAAATTTCGGTTCGCACCAATTATTAATCGCGAAATTATCCGTCGTCCACTTGCTCGAATTTTTTGAAGGGAACGGAGAATAGGGAGGGAACCTTTCTCCGTATGACTACCAACACAAATCAAGTATCGCAAAACTCCACCAACACACCTGGTTGTTTGTTTGCAAGGTGTAGGCACCTTGATATTGAATGTTTGAATATGGACGTAGTCATTTTCAGTAGTTAGGTCCCTTCCCGTCCCCTTCTTTTTCCTTATCCCTTTCTATATAGGATTTGCTGTTTCTTCATGGTTGTGTGGCAGTTAAGCATTAGTGTGAACCATTGATGTATTGCGGTCTATGATGATGATGACCCAGCTTAAAGCTCACTTGCTCAAACATTCATCACCATTTTCAGCTTCGGGATGTTCTCTTGGTAACTCTGGCCCGGTTTGCTGTTGGTTCTACTGGTAGTACATGGGGTAGTAGAGCACTAAATCAATGCAAATGTAAGCGAAAGAAAAAAAGAGAGCAGTTAACGGGTTTGGGAATACAGGGCTAGCCATTAACTGCGATACAATAACACGTTCGATTGTTCCCAATCAGCAATGCGAATAATTGCACTCTCTAACTAGGGAGACGGCACCTGCCAGTCCGGCTCAGCGGGACGACCGAAACTCATAGCCTGGGACTTTGATCACCACCTGACCACCTTGAGACTTCTTTCAACCATCAGTAACCACAGTGTACTGTGCACGACGCAGCAGAAGATTCGTCGGCATAAAGGGTGCGTAACCCAGCCAACGAAAACTGTACTTCGACTATCTGTTATCGGTCGCGAACTTGTACATTTCCCATACACGCGCTGAAAGAGTATCGCGTTACTCACAAAGTCAGCCAAGTTCATACAGGCTAACTGGTGGTTACACCGGTAGTTACATACCGAAAATCCATGCCAACCCTTCGCACCAGTGGGGCACGTCTCTGATATATAGAGTAAAAGTGGTGCATGCATTGTAAACACCAGATCCAATTAACAAATGGACATCTTTGCGACGCTAAGAATGGCGAACATTGAGAAATGCACTAAACGCTTTCGCCATCCTCGTGAACATCTCACAAGTTGGTCAGATGAGATTATCCAAGTGGAAGAAACGGCCATCTCCAGTGGCCTACCTACCGCCAACCAACTGCCGTGTGCCAGCAAAGCAGTTCATCAGGTATACTCTAACCTACCTTTTCTTCTCAGCTACTGTCTTTCCGATCACAACTGGATCGATGATTAATGCATTAATATCGACAGTGTCTCCGGGACATTCAGGTTTATCAAACCAGCAGTTACACTTTAACTTGTTTACTTTTAAACCAACAATAGTCTGCAAGGTTTAATTTTCACTCGGTAAAGTTCCGTTCAGCTCTCTGAGTAGGCTTACGCGTCACGGACCAGACGGTCAGTGATGTGCGACCTATCCGCTCCTGTTGTTATTACTGGTCAACACTATCGTTCAGTTCAAAGGGGTAGTATCGGTTCACTTTCACTAACCTCGTGGCCCATTACACTATCGAGAGAAGCTGCCGGAACAACAGTCACCAATTCCAAATGACGTATTAACGTGACCCCAGGTCACTCAGCTATAAAGAGCTTACAACGGAACTTCGCTTGTTCCATCTCCAATATTACCTGGGCGGCCACATCCTATTCAAGAAATGTTACAAACTGTGGATTACATGTATCTGTGAGTATTTCTAGTTGAAAGACATGACACATCTCTCCAATGTCACCTGTTATTCAGTCTGCCCGACCATCCGTTCTCATTCCATCACGACTCTCTTCTGTGTGGTGATTGTAAAATTACTCAGCCAGAATGATCGTGAAACCAACTACTGGACTACAAGGCCCCTTTAATGCCGAAATCTAACCAATTAAAACGAGGAGTTGAAAACCCTTCCTATACCAGTTCAACCCCAAAATGCACAACCAAAGGCCCCAGGAACCGCACTCGGGATTTTCGAAATAATACCGGATGATAGGACAAACAAGGTTCATAACATCCGTATCACCGCTTTTTTGTTGACGGTCACTAATTAATCCTTTGGAGGATGGGCACCAATAACAAATTTACATTTCCAAACGATTTTTTCTTCAAGGAGACTTCAGGTAACTTACTATTGACTACCTCGTAGTTGTTGGCCAGCTGCAGACTTCCACGGTGCCCAGATTATCTTTCTTGCAAACAAACGTTCATGTATTTTGTTGACACTTCCAACTTAATTAGTACTCACCGATCGTCCGCCGATAGGTGCCAGTCCAGTGCATGAAGAACCACTAATTCTTGGTTAGAAAGCCTGATGGGCGCTGCACCTATACAACACTTCCTCGGTAACATGACTGACTCCCCTACGAGGCCTCCTCGCGTGTGACTGGATTAACAGCAGCCAATCAAATAGGATTTTCATGAGACTCAGATCGTTCCTGATGCCGTTGAGTTTCTCAGGGAGCTTTCAGGATACCATGACCTACAGTACCACTAACCTAGGTATAGTGTATAAGGCCTCTCAAATGTGGTAAAACTGAGGGCTGCTCATCAATCGACGTATGATGAGTACCGAGCCTTTCTAAAATGGATTTTCTGTGCTCTCAGAATCATATACTGACTGCGGGAAGGCTTATTTAGACACTCTTGTCAATGCGTGTCCTTAAAATTATTTCTGATTCAACTAATTGCAGTCGTTTGGTGATTTCACTATTAAAAACAGTGATGTCTCATCGATCATCTAGCAGCGCTCGCAGAGCCTTATTGAACCCATTTCCACACACCCTAGCAGCAACCCATAAGTGGGCGCCATGAGTTCATCCAAACAATGTTCTTACGGATCACGGTCATTTCCTCATCGGACTTTTTATAAGACAACCGTCGACTGTGCAAATGGTTATTGTGAAGCGTCCTCTAGCAAGGTGGCTGGGGCGCTGACAGCAAGCGGTGTATGCTTTGCAAAGATAATCCTCTCCAACGCTGTCAATTGGTGAGAATTCCCACAAAAATAGAGTCCGCCCCTACAAGTCACACGGAGAACATTACCATGATGTTTGAACAAGTATTTTCATCAAACTCTCCTGAGGAGTAAACTATTCACCCGTTGATGGATTATTTCTGCTCACTATGACCTCAACAACCTAGGTGGCGTTCAAACATACCCCACGGTCGGCCTAGGCTGATATCACGTGGCAAGTTCTCAATGTTGTTGCCAATGCTTCTCTTAGAAGCCACGCTGTCTATCGTCTTTATCTCCTAGTACGTTCAAAATTGATTAGGATGCACCACGAAAGCGACTTACCGAGCGTGTACGCGGAGATTGGAGATATGGCGTTCACAGTGTTCTTTAAAGTCGGAAAGATGCATCTTAGTGATAGAGATTACATCTGGTGCCCGCGCACTCCTGGAGGGTCAAAGTTGTCTCAGCCCTGCGTACGATCGCTCCAGTCTAGTGTAGATGCCGGCTTACCTCAAATTTAGTGGGATCACTGAACACGAATGTCACCTGAATAGTGTGTATCACGCGTTCTTGTAGTCTATTGTTGGATCCAATTGCAAAACCAAGGTGACTAGAAATGGACTATCGGGTGACAAAAGCCTGACAGTGAGCGCGCTCCGAGTGAATACAATCGGGAACTTTGGGCGCGCAGTCTCAATCACTGTGTACAAACACATCACACCACTCGGTCGCTCATTTCTAATGCTCTGGGGGTGTTTGGATGCGCAATCTAACTAGTGCACTTGTGTACTAACGGCATGTAAACACTGGCATATCTTTATGTAGATAAGCAGATTTATGAATCAAACATTGTCTACTCCAACGGCTGGGCGCAGTGAGAGTAGGGAACGAGGTAGTCAGCCATATGCGATAAGTGCCAAGCAGACTATGAAAATCTAACTGTGTATGGAAACTTGTCACCAGTTTTCGCTGTGACTGATGCACATTGCGGTCTCTGATTCATAAGAAACTTACAGATTGAGGAAAGGTGGGTATGCTCATATTTGGATCTGTGTCGGACTGTTCAGGAACAATGGAGTCTCAGTTCCGGCTAGTCGGCATCGGTGTGATTACGAATGAGTTAAAGGAAAGCCGGCGAAAGAAAAACTTAATCAAGATCTACCCAGCATGCTACAAGCGAAGTTCAGAACGTGGCAAACAACAGCCTACTAACACGCACCTTTGAGAGGTCCAGCGTACCTTCATTTAATCGCAGCGATCGCGATAAGTGAGCTAACTGGGCAACCAATCTGAGGCCCTGCGTACGCGTTAAATCTGCGCCGAAGTTCACCGATAGATTGTACTGGTACAATGGGCCTGAGTAGGTTAGAATCATCAGGATGCCGGAGGTGTTTTTAAGGAATCAGGCATCTCAGTGAGTTACTTGTGAAATGCTTATGAGCTAAGCCAACAACACCAACACAGCCTTTGTCTGCTGACTCCATTAATGAGTATTCTGCAAAATTGGTGTTTTGCCTGATGATGAATCGCGTAAATGAGCCTGTCCTCCACACCACTTTTCAACAGTATATTCCGTAGTTGATGACAGGGGACGTTAAATGCTAAGATTCTCTCTGGCATATCGATAGGGCACTGGGAACTGTCAATTTTTACGCGGTCTACTTGGACAAAGTAGTAAACAATGTGCAGTAACCTGCTACGTTGCCGTCCGTCGTACCCTCTTTTTACGAGCAGCCATTCATGAGATAAGGACGGCGAGATTGGATTTTCAGTTCAAGGTAGGGCGCGCCACTTGAAAACTGATCCAGCTCAAAAAGTAACCAAGTACACTATCTTGGTCATAGTGCGCAATCGGGAGACAAACTAAGTTCATCTGAGAGGTTCGGTCCTCCTAATTAGCTGTAGCACCCAATCCAATCGGCATAGTGAAGGTGTGTTGTCCTATATATGGTCGCATGAACTGGAACAAGTTGTACGTAGCTCAGTGATGTACAGTGCCAAAATTTCCGGCTGGCTGTTCACCTGCTGTTACACTATCAACTACATGCTGAATTTTAGTGTCATCGGTGTAGTATTGACGAGAAATTGCCCAACTACGAGAGCACGGGTGAAATAGAGTGCAGGCTCTAACAGGAATCCTCTGGCATAGCGTTAGTTACAAAGTACCAACCGGAAAATGTACAAAAAAGGTGAAGCAAACCCAACTGGAACAACCGATTGGAAATGGGTAGTATCAAATCACCAATTTCGAATCGGCTTCGAAAAAATCCTACACAAATCAACAGAGATTGCCAAATAGTGGATTAAAATATAGGTGAATCCATCTGGTTTTGCGTGACTGTGTTGGAGAGTGAGATAGTAACAACAGTTGTAGAAAATTTCAGGAAATACGGGCTTCGGAAAAAGAAGTGCATGAATGAATCAAAGAGGGAAAATGTGCGCGGGATGAAAGACGATTGGATGTAGCGTCAGGAGGTCTAGCGGCGAGCCGTCTTGTAATTCTCACAAAACCAATCGCAAGTGTACTGGATGGCTGAGAAATAAAAAAACAACAATACAAATCAGACATTATCTCAACCAACTTGACAACACGCATGTAAATTGCTTGTCTTCGCAGGAGCAACAAGAGATCAATAAGGAGCTCATGTACGACCAGCACAATTATCTGCCTTCAGAGCAGTAACCCGCTGAAATCAGCCACCGTCAATCTTTATCAGTGCTTCCCCGGAATATAATTTAAGCCGTATTAAACATTCAATCCCTTCGCTAAAGTGACCACTGGGATAGACCACGTCTAACCAATTAACTGTGATGTCTGGTCTGTGTGGTATACACTTTACACCTTTAAATTATGTCGCTACAAAATTGGCGTAGCCCCCGTCTTATTTTGACAGTTGCATGCAGGCCATGCACGGTGATCGTCAAAAGAGACAGTCTATGTTCAGTGTCGAAACAGAAGAGCCAGGGTTTGCAATTACAGAACAGTTCCCATGCATAGTCTCTGCACTATGGTTGTAGACAGGTGTTACACCGGGACAGAAGTGCACGGATTAAGCAAGCACGAACCAGGATTTAAAGATATGCAAAGAAATTTGTTTGCCAATACGACAGGAGGCCACATTACAACTAACAAAGCAAACAATACTATCGGCTAAATCAGCACGGAAACATCCAGAGTGAACGCAGGCAGAGGTGTTTTACCGTACTTCGCACCTGGACAGCATAAGGTGCACACCTTTATTACCAACCGGTTAAGACTTGATCGATTCTGCTACGTTGGCATGGCGGAAAGGCTTATGTACTACGTCCATTTGGACAATTCTGCTGAATAAGAATGCGGCCCAGCTGGGCATAACTATGTCGGAAAGGTCCAAGGAAAGCAGTTACACTTGTCGGATTTTGTGTTGTATTACTGACGGAGTAGGGATGCTTTGGCAGTGCCTGGGACACGTTCCTATGGGCAAACAGCAGAACTACTTTTACAGTTCGGGCGCGGCTGGCCTCCCAATAGGGAAGGAAGGATTAGAGAGAGTACCTTCAGGCAAAAAAGCATTCCGACTGACCAACGGCTGACCCAAACCGCAGGCTTATTATCTAATGCGGTCGAAACAATTGTTGGAATTCGAAAGCTTGACACAGCTTCAAATACACCCACTGAGGGTAAGAGTATCAGAAGTAAGCACCGATGTCTTAGTTGTTGTGCTGTCTATGTAGGAAAACCTTTCCTTGCTAGGTGGGTCAGACTCCTAAGACACAGAGACTTGGTAAGGTCACTAAAGAAAACCCTATCTCCCGTTGCCTCGCAGGTAGGATTTTTGAGTTAGAGATTCGGGATCGGACTCCTCAAATCGACTGTGTTCAGAGGTGAAAACGACTGGGAAGTATCCAAAGTTGTCGTTGCAATGGCAAATCTAATTATTCATTTCAACTTTCTTCTTTTTCTGCTCCCGAATTCCCCTTCCTCAAATTAAGGTGATTGTTGGCGCTCTAATCTTCGCACTCTCCAACAAATAGGCCAGCAAGCCGCTCTATAGAGCACTCTCTCGCGTCTGGAACGGGATGTGTGGCACTCCGGAAATGTGCGTTTACGACCCTAACGTTGAATAACGTTATGAATCAATGGTCCTTTCTCATGGTTTCTGGAAACGATGAAGCCAAAATTCGCGATCAAATCGCGTCAGTCCACAGAGACCATATCCACATACGTTCCAGAATACAAAAGACCACATACTGCCAACAATGCATTCTACGATGTTCTCTTTAATCTCCTGGACAGCATTTTGCCTGCCGGTGGTATGAATGTACAACTTGATCGTCTTACGCCTAGGCAGAAGTTTTAGTGTCCGGATGAGATGCGACCGAAATGGCGATCGATCATTACAATCATCCACGTCTCACGAGCTCAACAAACCGAGTTGCGCGCTTCAGCACAAACGGAGGTGTCACGTGATGACTAAAATGCGCAACTCAGTCGTGGGCTTAATTTGATAATATCGCCATCAACTAGCGGGGCACTATCTCACTAAAGATTTTTGTTCACTCACTTGTTGGCGCTGACATATAACGCTATTGTTCATGCCCGTTTCGTTTTTGTCGGGGAAGTCGCCAATTCCCCGAAAATACTGTGTGGCACAGACTAACACGGTCATGTGCCACTTCGCTCGTCAACCCATGTGCCAAATCTCTGGCACCCCGTCTACGCGCCCGAACGCTCATACGCCTACATCCCGCCTACGCACATCACTGTACTATTCGTCCATCATTCGGTCCGCCTTTGAGTTGGTCTTCCAATTGGTCACAAACCCTTTATATAAGATCTGGTTTATGACCGCATTGTCTTCGGATTGAGTGACGGAAGGAGGCTCTGTGTTTATGCGTTAGCCTCGGGTGGTTGGGTTGCTCGGGAAGTTTCGAACTAGTCGTGCATATTCCGTAGTCCGTTGTTCGTTACCGTTGACTGCCGTTCCACTGACCGTTATTCCGTTATCTGTTTACGTGCTCGTAGGACGTTAAACAAGTTACAACAGTTTTTTCGTTTGATCAGTGAATATCTGCTCGCAAACATAAACTAATCAGTTGAAAATTGAGAAGCAAGGGTATACAAAGGCAAATCAAACAGCGCCGACAGTTAAACTGCCAAGGTCACAGTAGTGGAGTGACCTAAACGACCCCTGGGTAAAGATTTCAATGGCTATGTCAACCTTTTGCGGAGAGGATGTCCCAAAAGAGCACCGCAGATACGGAAGGAGGATTTCTTCTGATTAAGGAGTAGTGAGGATACGTGAAGAGAATAATCCACGAATCTACGGCGGGACGTGGTGACTTGACAATTGGCTTGAGCACTCTGAGGAACACTTCAAGTGGCCTTAGACAGCTCATGCCACTGTTGACGATGGACGCGGCGGGGTCGGTTATAACGTTCCCGAAATTCCTCTGTCAGGAACCGAAGTGACTTTGTAGCTTAAATCATTAAAATCCGATAAAACTCCAGATCCGGACCTAGTTCCTCCAACATCTTTCAAGTTGGTGACGAGAGATTGTTGTCTGAATTGACCAGATCCTTCCATTCCATACAATACACCGAAAAGATGTCCCAAGGCTGATGCTTATAAAGTCATTTCAATTTTTACAAAAAGGTACCAGGACATCATGTGACAAACACAAAAGCATTAGCCTTGTCTCAGTTGCATCTAAGATGACCACGGGTCTCATGATGAGGCAACTTCTGAAACAAAAAGACAACCAGATAAGGAGAGACCAAGCAAATTTTCGGTTTTGTGTCGGGTGTATCGATCATATTTTTATCTTGCAATGGGCAATAAAGAGTGAGCAACTCATTTTCTCATCAAACGGGCGTGCTGTTATGGATCTGAATGCTGCTTTCGACTCGGTTGTTCGATATGGTAGCTGAGATGTACCTGTTACAAGAGTCTCAGTAAAGTATGCTAACCTGTTGAAGTCGCTCTGAATGTAAAATACGCATTTACGGACAGCCACCCCGCGCGTTTTATACCTCGAGCGGCTTTCGATAGGAATCACCGTTCTCCCTCTCCCTACTTCACTTTGTGGTGGACGAGAATCTGGAAGAACTCCGATACTCCGAAGTTCTCGAAGCACAGCTCCTGACCGAAATTGAGTATGCAAGTGACGTCGCTCTACTCAGCTCTTCTGCAGATAACGTCAGAAGGATATTTCTGTCGATCGATTCGAAGATGCGTTAGGTAATGTGAGAGTAAGCTGTTTAGGGTGTAGGTCAGAACGAGTCCAAACACAATGGGCTTTCAACCAGTGGACGCTTTGTTATGCTGTCCCTAACAGTACGTTTCTCGGATATTTTGATTCGAATTATGATAATATGGGGGCTGACCAATGAAATAAATTTACGTCGTGTGGTATCTCAATTCTACGAGTAATAGTGAAATGGGCCGATTGGAAAGTCCATGGGAGTACGACAGTTGCGACCAATTGTGGGTGATTTTCAATCGATATAATAGAGTCCTAAGAAACAAACTGAACACCACCCCCTATTAAGGTTTGTTCACAAAACTTAATAAGAACTCGCATAAAGTTTTGAACGAAATGTTATACTTCGGTACTGTAAGCGCTGAGATACGTGGACAGATAAATCAAATTCTACTGTCATCCTCGAAAGGCGCTCATGGTATTACGATCGTATAAGAATTTTCAGAGCAAGCTGAGCAAATAAACAAATGATAAAAGCAGAGTAAACTATTAGGTAACGAACGACAACGGAAAGGTTAAGCAGCAATAAAACTTTGCCTTGATCGAAGCCACCACCTGAAGGATAAAACTGTCGACTACATCAAAGCGTCGTGCACGCCAAGTGGGCAGACACGGCTCAAGTAATTAATGCAGACAACGAAACACGGTACTACGGTAATGCAGCTTATCCCACAGTGAGAAAAATAAAATCGACGGAACGAACGAAATGCTAAAGATTAACGAAAAATGAAAAAGCCCCATGAAAAAATGTGATCAAATACGGATCTACAGAAGATTAATAATCCATACATGGTAGTCAGCCGATAAGAGATAATCACACAGATATGTTGAAATGATTGCCCTCTCAAAGCCGATATTACAGATGGAACAGTACTTTGCACTATAACCACTTGTAGACTGAGTTAAGTTTGCAGGTCCACACTACTCAGAAGCCAATTTTGGGACTATGTATTCATTGGCGAAAACACTGAATGCAACAAGGCGCACAAACTCGTTCGCATTCATATGTGCTAATTCAGAGTAGAGTGTATATTTGGTTCATTATCAATTTGATAAAAGACCAAACAACGTGTTTCTGGTTGAGTAGCCAGTCAGTTGAGTGTATTTCACACACGGAATGAGTTCGGAAATAAGGCAGAATGAATTACGGTTTAGCAACGGTCAGGAGTTGCATGCTAAATTTTTTCAACTGAACGACGGAAGAAGTGAATGCCATGAATGCGTGTTGAAGTTAGGTTGCGAAACAGTGCAACAATTCAAAAGGTTAAGGAGAACCTGCAATCATCAAGGAGCTCAGCGGTAACGAAAAAGATAGTAGGTTTACATCGTCAATCCGAATGAGAGAATAACAGAACGAATGCACTGAGTTATAGATCTGAGAATTATCGAAATACCTTGTTTGAATGGGGTGAATGTGAAGTCCGGAAGAAACGCACGTAACTTCGATGAGTTAGCCGTTTTGCGAAACTGGCCGTCCGCCTTGGTCGTATCGAACTGGAATTGGAGAGTAATTAGACACGGAAAGTGCCGCTATGATTGCCTACCTTGTTTTTTCGTTCGTTAAAAAAGTTGCATATCCAGATATGTCACACAACTAAGTGGTGATCACTGGTTAGACAAACGCAACTATTTTGTTTATACAGATCCGTCGCTTGCCAGTTGGGTTACATTTTGTATATATAACCGATGGGAACGAACGTGGTGTTGTTCGAGCACACATATTACACAACAGTGTCGGCGATAACTACAAACTAATTCCCACAGTGCAATGTAATGGACGATCGAGAAGCAGCAGAGGTGCTCCAAAAGTCAAAAACTGAAGCTAAGAAACAGTACAACTCGGAAACTGAAGAGAACGGTGCAGTGACAAGTACCAGTCGCATAAAACAAACATTTGGAAAAGTGCATGCATACACATTTTTTAAATAATCATATACATATATAAGGTGACAGAATTAGATCGAGATATCAATCGGGCTTAGAACAGAGAAACTAAGTTGTCAGTCAATCAATAGATGATAGCTCAATTGGCCCGTTACGCTAGGTGGTCTGTCAGCCACCGATGAACATCATCACAAAATACTACACAAAATACTTCCCGAATTAATTTACTGAGTCTTTACCAAGGAAGCCATAATGGAAAGCGTAACTCACCTAAATTGAATTATCTACGTGATCAATGATGCCGTCAAATTTTTTATACACACCAAATAACTTAGGAGTGATAACAGAAGATATGCCTCTAAAACTTAAGTCATGAAACAAGATATCAAGCTGAAGTGTAAACGCACCAACAACCGTGATAATACTACTGATTGTGTCGAAACGACCGGCACAATGCACCTACATAAAAAGTCTCATGCATATTTAATTAACGCTCACACGTAGCCAAAATTCTATTAGAAAAAAGCACCAGGCCAACGGTTTGATCTTGTTATAACCGATGAGCTGCGTATAGTCTTGTTTACACAGGCTTGTAAACTCCGATCCACATTCTCGTAAAGCAGCCGTGTTCAGCACTGTCATCAACCTCTTATAACGCACACATGAACGATAAGACTTAAACGCTCGATTTGACTGATAAGTACCTATCGCGAAGTTATCGACAAGAGACACGAGAATAAGCAATGTCGTCGTCGAAACGATCGGACAACCAGGGTAGCATTCGCAAACAAATGTGATAAATAGTTATGTCGTGCGTTATGTGATGCCAGTGCATTGGACTTTAAATCATGGTCGTCGCAAAACTATACACCGTTACGGCCGAATGTGGTTAGCGTTCAGCCTAGAATCCCGAATTCCTGGTAGTCTCGATAGCGATGAAACTTCGGGGATGCGAGCCATTTGAATCACACAATCGTTCGATGCGAAAATGAACATTTTAGACTTCGGGAGAATTTAAGCGAAGATCTAAACGACGCGAGAAAAAAATCACCCCTCAACATCAGTTGAAGGCACTTAACCAAATAGTATCCTGTTGGAAGATTGTGAAGCGGTCACATCACTGGAAAAATAACCAGGCTTCGCAAATTAGTGAGAGGGTAAAGGAACGTACCGTTAGTTTGTCGCAACCCATGCACTTGGCAATCACTTCCGCCGCCTGACGAATGGAGATTTCAGCCTCCTCGGGAACCGAAAGAATGATTGGTGAAATCTCTTTGTAGTCGCGTAACACGTGAACAAGCAAACGACCCAAATCGATAGAATAGATGAACTGACGAAGTGGCGCCCCGGTGCCATACACAATGAGCGGTTCGTGTCGATCTTCACGCGGGTGCAGACAGGGGAATTAGTAATGAAAATAGGAATTACAACACAACGGAAGGAACTAGATAAAAATTCACTTAAACTTTTATCTTCCTTTTATTATTTTTCTATTTATTTAGACTGGAACTCCTGAAGGCTCCGTCAACGCATTCGAGACAACTACAATAAGAACCTATGTGCGACAAAGATAATTTTCGGGACCAGTAGTGAACTCATCCACATTTTACAAAGGCGCCGGACTGAATACAGTAGCTCAATTTGCTTTCTGCATTGTATGCGTCACCCTCTCGTATCCAAATGGTCTGTGGACTACGGGTGTTTTCTTCAACAAACGAAAGAGAAGTCCTAAGGGAGATCGGGCTATTTAACTGTCTCAAAACGTCCGGTCCAAGTTTAGTCAAAGAGCGGACGGTGTTATTGTGGAATCTCCATTCCGATGAGCTCTGTTCGACTCGCCAGTAACTTGCAAGTAACGTATTGATCTTCGAGAAGGTCCCAAGCGATGCAAGTACGACCCCTTCAAGAATTAGCCTGATTTCTTTTGCTTTCATATTAATCGTTCTTAATATGTACGATATCAATGAGAGGTAAATTAAGCTTCATCCTGGTCACAAGTCCCCTGTTAAGCGATTTGGCACTATGCACACATAGTGCCAAAACCTGTAATCTTGTTAGGTATCGGGAGCCAGTTATTCCATTAGACTAGCTGTGTACCTCGAGAGTCGAAGAAATGATGTGCCATAGACGCAATGAAATGGATCAACTTAGTTCCTATAGCAGTCGGTTACTGACCTTCAGCACCCACGCGCGATGTGACTTGGTTGCCAAACCTGTTGTCCGAACAACTGTAACACTGGGTGAGATCTGAAGGAAAGTGCAGATCACCTCTGCATGCAAGGATGTGGTTGTATTTTCAGGCACACGAAACTTAAAAACCCCACTCACTCACAAGAGTGCTTCAAACAAAACTTCCTCAACAGACAAGTAGTCATTTCGCAAAATAAACTTGCACCTTCACAAGCGCTAAAGCCTGGACCTGCTTCTTCTAAGAACAGTGTCAAGTTGGTAGGATGGACGGTTAAGACAGGATAGCACAGCTAAGGCCAGAATAGCGTTCGAATACTTGAGCCACCTCTTAAACCAGTCTGAAAATATAGTTGAAACAATTGGTTCTCTCGAGCAGTTTGAACAAAGCAGTTAGAACACGAAAACTGGTAGATGCAAGCATTTCGTACTGACTCATCAGTACCAAATTTACAATAACATGGGTGGGCTTTTTTAAAACAACCGATTTGAGGGGTGGGTAATCAATAAGCGAGTTTGGATAAGACATTAAGTCCAGAGAAGGGTCGAGTTCACGAACAGTTGTTTCTGAACACAGAGCTGATTGGAGTCGATTAATTGCAACTGCTTCAGCAAACCGTAAGAATCAAGGGTTAGAATGACGCAACAGGATTTTGAATGCACAAGATGGATCGACAACGTGACCGGTGGTCAGGACGTGTCTAGCGACTGAGGAAACTGGCTGTTTACGCGTTTCAGCAACATTACCATTCTCCGGTAACACGGAGTTTTGTACCCACTTAGGTAAATGTTTCTTCATTCAGGAGCTCAAGCATCTCTCGGTTCTGCCTATGTAAGTTTCTCCGCAGTTACATACAAATTGGTAAACACAATGTGAAGTAGCATCCACAGGCTGATCTCCTGGACTTAAGGACTTATCCTAACCCGCTTATTGATTATCCACCCCTCAATTCATTTGTTATAAAAAAAAGTCTATCCATGTTATTGCAGATTTGGTACTGATGAGTCAATAGGAAATGCTTGCATCTACCAGTTTTCATGAAAACGTTTTTTTTTTGAAAGAGTCAGTATGTACTTCAACCGCACTTAATGTCCCGTTACACAACAACAAAGGAGGATCAACCCACCAGAAAGTTGTTCACTGTCCATCGTCGATCGCTGATGGATCCGATACAGTGGCACTGTGTGAAGAGGAGACCACAGCGAAGATGGTTGTTTCTTCGGGCAAACTACACTTGTGTGAACATGATGTGTAGTAGGTGAGGAACCTCGGTTCGAGAACTCAAGCCATCCAAGATAGAACTTTTTAAAGTAAGGCGTAGCCCATTCCACAACTGAGATCTAACAGAAAACGAATACGTTCGATTGAATACCCTATCGGACACAGCAAAGTCACGGTTGATGACGTTAGTGTTATCAGCCTACGAACCACAATTTGATTCTTATTACTGGTACACAGCGGGAAGTTTTGGTTGGTATAAATTGAATACCATATAGAAAAGATCGCAGTCCTCGCGCTCTCATAGACTTTTTAGCCATCCAATTTTGAAATGAAGTTTCCTTTTTAAAAAAACGATAGAGGTGATATGAGTTAGTAGAAACTCGACCCTTGTATGCTTCCCAGTTCGTTCGCTTTTCTCCTATTGTACTATCAATCCCCTGGCACTTTTAATAACTGAACATCAAACGCTTCGATGGTAGAAAGTTTGAGACATCCCACGTTTTAGAAAACCAAAGATGATGACCGTCGCATTTGATTTCAGCCACAGGCCGTGTGTGCCAACAGAACGAGGTGTTCAATTTGGAGACACACACACGGTTGGCGGCATCCGATACGGATTTGCCTGTCACAGTGACCGAAGCCAAGGGACGCCTGCGCTTAACAGTCACCGCAATTGGCTTGCGCCGCACCAA